>OY365817.1:28318670-28327247 GCA_959347315.1 Bimastos eiseni
TCGGTTTCCAAATTCAAGACTTCGTTAAACTGAATACACTAAGGCGGATGAATTTGCTAATCATAGGGATTGCGCCATTATGATTGCACATTGTTGCGCATTCGGTGTTGTTAGGGAGTGTTCCTTACTATGGCTAGATCAGAGAATTGGAGAAGGAAAGAGGAACAGAGGAACAGTAGTTACTTCATTGCGTATTGGCAAAACATTCAATTTAATATTCTTTTAAACAGCATCTTAATTTACAATAACTTTCATTATTTGAACGTACAGTGGATAACAAGTAGGCCTTTACGTCACAATACTAGAAGATATAGTACAACATATTCACCGTGTAACTGGAAGGCCTATGCTGCTGTAAGTCCATCTACTGGGAGTATTACTGGGAATGACCTTCTTCTACCACTAAGTGGCCCTTAATGACTGGCTTCTCTCACTCATGAAAGAGTGTTTCCCCGTGGTTTCCGTCCTGAGAGTGCCTCAGAATAGTAATTCTGCGAGAGGCGCTATGTAAATCTAAAGATCCGATACGATATGCAGTTTATTATTCAGATGTGCCATGTTTTAGAATTCAATCTTTTGGCTCAGGTGTTTGTTTGCCTTCGACTGTAAAGAATCGAATCGGACACGGCGGAATCTGCGTGTCTGTGTTGGACGTGGTGGAAATTAAATCAAAACAAACAACGCGGTCGGCTGATGTCGCCAGTGAATAGAATCCGATTAACGCGATCGCGTGTCGACCCTTTTCGACGATCCGTAGTCGTCGTTTCTGATGACGTACGTCATCGAACCGTAATGGAGTCAGATGAACCCTTAGAGAAATTATTGTTTTATTTTGACAAAAATTGCTTTCCATTCCGAGCACAACAGGGACTATCTCCATTAAAATAAGGGCAATTGAATTCTACGAGAGTCGGATTTATACGGATTTCTCTATATCGTCATCATCATCATCATCATCATCATCATCATCATCATCATCATCATCATCATCATCATCATCATCATCATCATCATCATCATCATCATCATCATCATCATCATCATCATCATCATCATCATCATCATCATCATCATCATCATCATCATCATCATCATCATCATCATCATCATCATCATCATCATCATCATCATCATCATCATCATCATCATCATCATCATCATCATCATCATCATCATCATCATTATCATCATCATCATCAGTGTGGCGAATTTTACGTTCTTAAATTTCATTGGACCAATCAAATGAATGAATCCAATATGGTTATAAATCTACGATACTTCGTCTATATCCTAAATCGAATCGAATAGGACAAGCAAATTTCTGTCGACTGCAACGGCCATTGTTGTCAAAAGCCGTCGTTAAACTCCCGGATCCATCCATTATCTCCTTCACAGCTTGCAGTTCAACAGCGTCAATCCCAAGCCCGGACAAAGGAGGAGGGCGACGCTAATGATCTTTGCTACCACACAGTGTCGTTAAACTAAAACTTACCAATCCCTATCCAACTGTACTTGTAATCATACTGCGGTTTGTCAGTTTGAAATTGAACAAAGATTATTATTATTATTATTATTATTATCTAGTCAGTTCTGTGTTGACCTGAATGGTGATCAAATTCACGAGTGCAAAAGTATATCGATATGAGTAACAATACGCAGATAATGTAGAAGATTCTTCAATAGAGTGAGCCATCGCACGTAAACTAAGTTGAGTTCATCCAAAGGATTCCAATTCAGAGATGACGCTTAACATAATAATCTGACTTTAGGGATCTGGCAAAAATTGATTTAAATAAAGACAATTTCAGTCACTATGACAATGAGGTTGATGATGATAATGATCTTGATGAGGATGATGATGATGATGGCAGTGATGATGATGACTATAATTATTATTAAAAATATTGTTATTATAATTATTATTGGTATTATTATTATTATTATCATTATTATTATTATTATTATCATTATTATTATTATTATTATTATTATTATTATTATTATTATTATTATTATTATTATTATTATTATTATTATTATTATTATTATTATTATCATCATTATTATTATTACTATTACAATTATTATTATTATTATTATTATTATTATTATTATTATTATTATTATTATCTGGGTCGCCGCTTGTCAGTGGACTGTAATCTTGACATGGTGCCCTGAAACGCCACCGCATTGAAACGTTGGATCAATGCCGACAAGTTCTGGAAAAGGAAGTTTGTCTCTCGGGTGTCACCGGTAGTTGTCGAAAGTCGGCGTCCAGTCTCAGACAGAAAGGCGAGGCCCTCACTATTGAGGGGACCGAAGGTTTCTATAGCGATTGGAACAAAAGTGTATTTCTTCTCTAGCTCAGAATATTTTGTGTGTTTCCTTGTGGCTGCTATCTCCGCCGCTCCTCCAGCTGTGGAAGCTGTTTCGGGGATATAGGAAGCGGCCACTGTGTCCACCACAGTTGCGTCCCAAAGTAAGGTTCGCCCCCCACTCCACGGTATCAGGGTCTGCCCGTCCGGTCTCTTTCCATCTAATCTGGAAAGACCTGACGGTTCCTTGACTGCTGGAATACCGGCTCTGTTGAGGCTGCGATGGATTAGGTCGTTGATATTACAGTGTCTTGCTTGACGGCCAAAGCCCAATGAACAGGACAGGCCATGTGCGCCTCTGGCTGAGACGAAGGCGCCGCATGCGCAGGTGTGCGGCTCACAGATGGCCACCCCTAAACGTAGGCCGACCGCCACCCTCACGGTATCGTCCTCCAGTCTGAGATCGCGAGAAACGAGCGGGAGAGCGTATAGCCAGTCCGAGGCGTGTGGTGACTGCAAGGCCCTTAGTCTCGCCTGGTCGTAGGGATCCTGTAGCTTTTCTTCTAGTGCAGACAGAACCGCGTTTAACAGCGGTCTGTCAAAGTGGGCTTGTTTATGGCCTGGCGTCGTCGGGGCAGAAGCTTTGGTTAAGTTGAAGCCAGGTAGACATCGCCGAGTCGCATATTATTATTATTATTATTATTATTATTATTGTGGTCTTCAATGTTAATTAATGGTGATGTCGTCTGGAGTAGCCCTGCTCGTTGGATTCCTGAGCAGCGAAAGTTCCCTTGAAAACAACTGCGTTGTAGCGTTGAATAATCATCGAGATGCGCTGGTAGAGAAAAGTCGTCTCCCTCTGCTCCCCAGTGACGGCGCTCAGTCTGTGTCACAGTTCTGAAAGGAAACTTTGGCCTTCGGAATTGATGGGGTCAAAGGTTTCGAATGCCACCGGTGTGAAGACGTACGTGGAGGCTAACTCGGCGTATTTCTGAGTTTTGAGGTTCACCGCCCTCTCGGCCGCTGAGCCCGCTCTTTGTGATGTTTCTGGCAAATACGACGTTGCCATTGTATCTGAGACTGTCACGTCCCAAATATTATATATAATATAATTCAGGATTGCAAAATAATATATATTGCAATATAAAATATAAGTATTCAAAAGATATAAGTATTCATAAGATTCATAAGTATTCATAAAGTGCAATATATATATATATATATATATATATATATTTATTTATTTATATATACATATATATTGCATTTTATGAATACGATATGAAGGTGTTGAAAAAAACTATATGTCCAGTGTTTAACACCATACATCGTTAAAACAATGCAGCAGTGCAAGTCCCAAGCCTGGATAAAGAAGGAGGACGACGCGGAGGACTTTTTTTTATGTTATGTTGATTTAGATTATTGAATATTGTCTAAAATCCGATACTATAAATGACATAATGTTAATATTGAATATTACTTGTTAGCATTATATAGATAGTTTGACATTGATGTTATGAAATTGTTCGATGCTCTGTAAATAAGATGGGAAAACCTTATGGGGAAAAACTGAAATAAGAAAAGAACAGATACGGTCAAAAAAGAACCTTCATGAACAAAAAGAAGCTATATGGCCACATGCATAAATTTTACAAATGTATGTGTGTACATTGTATGTATATATATACATTTATACAATATGTATGTTTATATATGTAGGAATAAAATGTAATAATCATTTATATGTTATGAAATATCTACAACAACCATATGTCGAATATTGCTGTCTCAGCAACCAGTCATGCAGAAATGGAATCAATAACAACACAAAAGGAAGAAAGAAAACAGAAAGACAAAAGACTATTATTCATGCTTAATCAATTTATATAGCATTATGCATACTTCTGTCACTCAGGGCCTAAGAGAGTATATTTGCGTAAATATTTTTATCACAATTTCTTGAAATGCAAACGTTTATAGTGTTTTATTTCTTCATAACAGTTAACAAATTCAATTGAGCTGTTAAATATGATGCTCAACAAAAGAAAATAATCTGTGGTAAAATCAATGTCTAATGCAGTGGTTCTTAAACTTTTTGACAGCGGGGACCACAAATGACTTTTTAAAAATTGCTGCGGACCAGTGAACACTAACACCGAACGTAAGAAGAAAGTTGTCAAGTGATTCTTTACCGCAACAGTCATCAATGCCACTTCATTCTAAGAGATTTAACAAATAATAATCTTGTAGTACTACTCATTTTGCACCAATAAATAAAAATATTGAATTTTCTTGTACAATTCGTCATCGCTCATCTTCCAAAGATTATTGGGAGTATTAAACAAGGATTAAACACCACCAATAAATTTATCTGCTCACAGTGGCCACAGTGCCAGACGACGCTTTTGCCTTTAGGAGTTTATGTCGTATTCACATGATGTAGTTTTTAATTTAGATTATGTTATGTTGTGAAATTAATGAAAAAATTGAATTAATGTTAAATTCATGTTAAAGAAGTGTAAAAATAATATGTTTTAAAACATTTTCGCGGACCACTGATTATGGCTTCGCGGACTACCAGTGGTCAGCGGACCACCACTTTAAGAACCACTGGTCCAACGGACGTCTTTAGCTATTTAACCTTGGCAATGGGGAATACAGCTCAGGTGTACATGCTCATGGGGGCAGGGATCCACGACTTGTACGCGGTGCAACAGAGGTGAGGGGGGTCAAAAAATCACCGATTTTTGCGTACGCAATATATGGATGAGCCACTAATTAACTTTCTTGGCATCATCACTCTACACGCATCCAATGTTAAGTCCTCTTTATTATCTGTTAATCTCAGCTGGGTCTTGCACCAAAATATCTTCGCTCACCAAGTTTCACATCTCCTTTCTACCGCGCCATTGCATAAGTATGTACTCTTATATTCTCCTTTGGGTTCATCGTGTTAGGACGCACCTTGGCCCAGAGACTCTGAACATCCATTTTATCTGTCATCTATCGACAAATAATCGTTGGTTGTTTCGACCCTTGTGCGTGGGCCCACCACTGGCGAGACTCTTTCAGCCTACTGTGCCGTGTGCATGGTTCTGTAAGCTATTGTAACATTATTCGTCATTATTGTTATTATTAGTAGTGTTATTATTATTATTATTATTATTATTATTATTATTATTATTATTATTATTAATAATAATAATAATAATAATAAAAATATTGGTATGATAGATTAACACAGTGTTGTTAATCTAAAACTACTACTATACACTGTTAGGCTAACTCCACCACTGTCCACATTCTTACGACATCGGTCTCAAGCCTTAAAAAAAGAGAAGGGCGACGCTAATTATTTTTTATCACGCACTGTCGTCAAACTGAAACCATTTAAATTATGTGGTTAGTTACAGACGTCCTTAATGGCCGGTAGATGTCGTGATTCGTAGAGACGCGATACTTTGTCTGAAACTTGCGCCTTATTTAGACACCTTGAAATAGTTGATAATAACAATGTCTTATAATCCCTCACTTGCAATAAATTATCAATATCAAAAAAATGCTGCAGTGGTCAGATGCCGTAGCTGGATAAAACCTAGGTTATATTTTTCAACAGAGTTTATATTATTTCCATTGGGTTTAAGTCTGCAACGTACGATCTAATGGATTCATTTCTGTTTATAAGTTTTTATTGAGCTGATCAGGATTAGATTCTTTCTCTGTTTAATAATGATGTCATTTTTGGGCGAAAGAAACTTTTATATGTTTAGCATCATTAGTCATTCACGACAATTGTGAATATTAATGCTATTCTTTACTAAAAAATGAACAGAGTGAGGCCATAATATGACGATCGCTGTCGGAAAATGTAAACTATTTATGTAGGCAATTTCACTTATATTATTTGAATTGATCAGGCAACCTATAGGCCTACTTATTGCTTGTCTGTCTGTCTGTCTGTCTATTTGTCAGTCCATCTGAATGTTCCTCTGTTTGTCTGTCTGTCTGTCCGTCTGTGTACCTGTCTACTATCGGCCCTACCTAGAAGCACACGAACGCACTCGAATACCGACCGCTCAAACCAATCATCATAATTGGCGTTCATGCATTCGTGTGTAAAATTCCGGATAGAGGTTAATTTCTGCGCATGCGCACTGCGTCCGCTTGGTCCGGAAGTGCGCAGTGTCCTGTGGGAACGTGGTTCCGGCTGCCTCTTCCAGGTCACGGGTGCGTGCTCTGTGCAAGATGTCCCGACCTCCCTCTTCCGGTATGTCCGCCATTGTCGCCCACTTCCTGGAATGAAAATGATTTCCGATCGAGACTGGTTCCCGCTGTTTGCTGGCCGTGTCCGTCTGAAAGCGACGCCTTACGAGAGTGACTTATATATGATCAGCCCAGCATCCGAATCCTGCAGACCCTTCTGGGGTTAATACCCTCTCTGCACATCGTCGCAGAACTGGAACCACATGCGTCTCTTGGGAACATCATTTTCATCATGCCAGTCTAAAGTGCCTTCGTCCTCACACACATACATGTATACGCATATACACATACATATACACATACACGCACCAATATATAGGCCTATATATATATAGGCCTATATATATAGATATATAGGCCTATATATATAGGCCTATATATAAACTTGTAAATGAATGAAATTCTTATTGAAGTAGTGTCCTTATATGTACATAATTATGGATATATGGTTTGTGTATATATAATGGTGTGTGTGTGTGTGTGCGCGCCTATTATACACAACGTACCATATTTTCATCATAAATAGGCCTACATATGCACAAAATAATGCATCAGAAGGCCATTTAAAAAAAAAATATATATATTTATATATCTAAAATATAAAATATACTATAATATGTATTGTATTTATCGCTAATGTATATTTTATATATATATATTTATTTATATATATATATGAATATATATAAGATTCTGTCGCACCTCTGAATCCCTCCGAATTCATCAATTTCCCACCCCTTCCGAAACGTCAGAAACACTGTGACAAAAACAGCTCATAACCGAACTTTCTTGGCGTTGGAATATTATGCCATTCCGGAAATTGCGTTCACCGTCGCAGCGTATGCGTCGTGACCTATGCCGTGTTTGTCGGTTGCTGCCAACTTCTCTATTGCAGATCGCCGGATCTTAATGTCTGCGCATGCGCACCGGAACTAATTTCCACCGAACGAGATCGGCGCAATAATACACAGCGGACGTAGAGGTGAACAAGCCATCTTGGTCTCCTTTTATGGTAATTCCCGTTCAGGAATCTGTTTTCTATTCTTGCAGCGCGGAGGAATCTGTTTTTCTTACTCTTTCCGATTGAGAAATCAATCTTGCAACCACATATATATATATATAGCGCGAACTAATTTGGGATTTATTCCGCTCTTTGGGAATAAATGCAATCAGGATATTTTGCGGCGTCGCTGGTTAGGTTATATAAGTGGCCTAATGGGCGTCTTGCATAGCTGCAGGCAGTTAAATTCTACTCCTGTAATAATTTATCATAATTCGTTCACACTGTGTTTCTAATCATACTACAGCTTGTCAATTTTAAATTAGATTATAACTAATGTTATTAATTTTATTACAGCGAAAGCATATGAAGCGATCAAAAAGCCCTACACGGTTTAACATAACATAACACAACTAATTATAATCATAGTGGCTCAAGAGATTGTATCCGTGTAAGAACCACTCCTTTTTTCTTCCCTTGTTTAAAGTGAGGACTCTAACCATTCTGTCAATGTTTTGTTAATGTTCTGTTAATGTTTTCTAAACGGTCTCCAAATTCTTTCTTTTTCTTTGTAAACTGTGATCGCTTGTTATGTTTTCGCTTTTTATATTGATACAAATTCCCAATTTCAACGAACGCACTTCCAATACAGTACAAGACGTCCACAGCCCGTATGCAAGTCGGGTTTGAATCTTATACGGCTGACCGCACAGCTGCGATCTGCAAGGCATCTCCGAGACGTGACTGAAATCGATTTCAGAGACATTATTAACCCACGCAGTCAGTACCGCTTCGTTCCATCTGTAAGGGCAGATCTTGCAGGATAAACAGTCTATTGAATATTAGTAGGCTTAATAGTTGCAGTTTATGTCATTGGCGTTACTCTCCTTCTTCACCCAGACTTGGTACTGGCACTGCCAGAGTACGAACAGTGGCGGAGTTTGTGTCCTGGTCGCCTATAAGCTTTATGGACTACCCCGTCTCGTCCCTGATCCGTTC
>OY365817.1:28327447-28357447 GCA_959347315.1 Bimastos eiseni
GGGCTATTCAATTAGATTTAGTCAAGGGCCAAACTAGAGAAATCTGGTGGCGGGCCAGAGGCTCAACGAGGGGTTTGGGGAGGGGGGCTGCTGAGGGTTAGGGGAGGGAGGCTACTGAGCACCCTCCAGTAAATTTTTTAAAATGATACATTTGCAAAACATATAATATAATTCAAATAATTATAATAATAATAATAATAATAATTCAAAAACATAGATTTTAAAAAAATCCTTAAAATTTTAGAATTTTGGCATAGGTCCGCGGGCCAGTTGTTAGGCCTTCGCGGGCCAGATTTGGCCCGCGGGCCGCTAATTGAATAGCCCTGGTCTAACACCAGGAAAAGATCTGTCTCTGAGTAGTTAAGTAGTTAACGACACTGTGTAGTAATAATGATTATTAGCGTAGCTTTCCTTCTTTAGCCTGGCTTGGGACTGGCACTGCCTCAGTGCTAGCTGTTGCGGAGTAGTTATTTTCAAGGTACGCTACATAAATAGAATGAAATGAAAGAAGGCCACAGTCTAACAAAATTTCGAGCGCTAACACAATTATAGAGGTGTCCAAAGTGTCGCTTTAGAAGCAATGGGTATACGATAATATTACTATTACGGCGTCGTATAATATTATATGTAACATGTAATGTGTGAAAGGGCTTTTGTAAAATGCCTGATCGAGTTGTTAGATGTTAGGCAATTTGTAAAATCATCTGTTTAGGGTGAGAGTTAGGGTTAGGGTCAGGGTTAAGGAACTTAGGGTTAAGGTTAGTGTAGGGTTAGGGTTCTACAAATTGCCTAGGCATGTCTGGAAATTCCGACACTGTTTGCACTCTGACAGCGCCAGTTCCGAGCCTGGAAACAGAGGGAAGGCGACGCTGATGATTTCTGTTATCACGCAGTGCCCTTAAACTGAAACACCTGAATAACAAGTCTGTAGAATCTCACCTGATAAAGCGATCGTCAGTATAGTTCCAACCATTACGACATCTAGTATCCAACCTCGGTTGAGCGGCGAAGCGGAACGGAAAAGCACTGGGTGTAACGTCTCACAGAATCTACGTTGATTCTTACGTGAATCGGCCATAGTCACATTGTTTTGTGCTTATCCGTTCGAAGTTGAAGACCTACGATTGAGAATAAATATTAGGGTATCGTCTGTTACTAGGCGTCGCCTCCAGTGTTTGATCTTTGGAAGAGTACTGGTGTCGTCTCCTGTGTAATATATAGTCCTTGGGAAGAGAGTCGCCCAGTGAAGACGTTGACCGTTTGTTGCGTCCGCCTCACTCACTCACTTTCTCTCTCTCTCTCTCTCTCTCCCTCTCTCTCCCTCTCTCTCCCTCTCTCTCCCTCTCCCTCTCTCCCTCTCTCTCTCCCTCTCTCTCTCCCTCTCCCTCTCTTTCTCTCTCCCTCTCTCTCTCCCTCTCCCTCTCTTTCTCTCTCTCCCTCTCCCTCTCCGTGCATAGGGCCTACATGCGCTCTCGCTCGACCGATAGATGCTCACGTCGTTCACTTTCTACGTCGGTCCAGCCGTCTGCCTGCCATCCATCCGTCCGTCCGCATGTCTGTCTATTTGTCTATCTATCTATCTGTCTGTCTGTCTGTCTGTCTATCTATCTGTCTGTCTGTCTGTCTGTCTGTCTGTCTGTCTGTCTGTCTGTCTGTCTGTCTGTCTGTCTGTCTGTCTGTCTGTCTGTCTGTCTGTCTGTCTGTCTGTCTGTCTGTCTAGTCCATGTGTCCGCTCAATAGTCCGTTTATCTGTCTGTATGTCTGTAGGTTTGCCTATCCTTTTGTCTGCCTTGTCGTCTGTTTGTATAGTCTGATGTGTGTATACATAGCCTGTCAATCTGTCCATTCGTCCGTATGCATGTATGTATCTGGCTATTTATATAGCGCCTTATAGGAACCTCTTGAAGGCCCATATACATACGGCGGTCTGTCTGCATGACCGTGTCTATCTGTATGATTGTCGATATGTCTTTCCGTCTGTCTCTTTGTCTATCTGTCCTTATTCCTGGATGTCTGTCTGTCTATCTATCTATCTGTCTGTCTATCTATCTATCTGTCTGTCTATCTATCTATCTGTCTGTCTGTCTGTCTGTCTGTCTATTTGTCTGTCTGTCTGTCTGTCTGTCTGTCTGTCTGTCTATCTATCCTTCTGTCCTGTTCGTCCGTCCATGCATCTCATTCTCTTCATTGCACGGTCGTCAACTCTTTGTCTATTTGTCTACAAGTATATATATATATATATATATATATATATATATATATATATATATATATATATATGCATATATATATATGTATATATATGTATATATATACGTATATATGTATATATATACGTATATATGTATATATATAAATATATATATATGCACGGAAAGGCTCATCAGATGGAAACTACATGGAGAGATTGACGATTGAGAGGATGGGTGGATGAGATGAAAGATGGTTAGATGGATCGGCGAAGGATGAGTGCAAATTTAATCATTGAAGATTTTCATCATACCTACATTATTATATGGCAAGAGTCAAATTTGCTTCATTTTGACTACTATTATATCATAGGTCCAATGATATCGTTAGTGATTGAATGAATTTTCTCATAATTTTGCGGGGAACACGCACTTGTCAGCTTTCCCACACCATCCACATCAACCAGTACGGGACTCATCTTTCCATACGGGTCCAAATACACGGTTACGTTAATGCTGATAGAATTAAGCCAACATAGCGTAATGGCCGCCTTGAGCAGCTGAAGACAGTTAAATTCTATTCATATGATTAACGACTTGAGTTTGCCGGGTTAGACAGGCCTCTTTTACTCTGTATCGGTTTCTTGAGCAAGCGAGTAAGAGATCTTCTTATCCTAATTATGTTATTCATCGCATACAAGCCCTCATACATTTCAAAATCTGCCTTCTAATGTAATCCTGAGCCTACCTCATCCACGCAAGGTCTTCTCACAGCAGGTCTATTTTCTCACCTCTCCTGATGATGACTACGTATACGATCTTATTTCTACAGTTTATGCTGCCTTTTTAGTCACGCGTTGTTAATAAAATTTGGAAACCGTACATTTTAACAAGTCTGAATAAAATGATCAACAGCATCTATTTTCAGAATGAGTGTTAAGATTTATTCGCTCAAAATGTTTTCTGATTGTACTTTCCTATCACGCGCTTTTCTGTAAAGTTCAATGTTTAGGCGCGTTATAAATCACAGCTGTAAAACAATAAAAATAAATCTCACTGTGAAAATATTATGTCAATGATAATATTTTCACCAATCGGCGATCGCCGTTTCGTTAGCTGCGAGGCATAATTTGTGGGAGCGTGCTGTTTGTCTATAAAATAAATCTCGTTCAAATCAAATCTCTTTAAATCGGAACGCGATGATTGTATAAATGCAGGGATTTCAGCGAACGATGGAGAATTTTTAGTAGAGCTGGTTGAAATGGTTCCTAGTTGTGTGCAGTTCGGAAAATAAGTTATGTAGGATTTTTCTTGCAAGGAAGTACGTGTTATGGTTGCTGGTAGCGAGCGACTTTCACCTAAGAATAGGTACAGTGGTTTAATATATTGAAAGATTTTGTGTTATTTTTATATTTGCTTAAGTAATATAACGCATATTTAGATATGTAAAGTGTGAAATTTTGAAATGTATGCGGTGCGTCACCTAGAGTTTCGTTATCGTGTTAACAGCTGAAGAGGTTATTTTCTTACTCAACCATCTATCACGGCTGGATTTAGTTTTGGGTTTATGGCAGTGTTTTTCTAACCAATCGTCTCCTGCTGTTGATAAAGAGTAAGCTCACAAGATTTTCACTCATGCATCGAAC
This sequence comes from Bimastos eiseni, assembly GCA_959347315.1. Classification (NCBI taxonomy): domain Eukaryota; kingdom Metazoa; phylum Annelida; class Clitellata; order Crassiclitellata; family Lumbricidae; genus Bimastos; species Bimastos eiseni. Next base: position 28,331,283 of record OY365817.1, read on the forward strand.
TTGGACTTGTACCGGACTTAAAGGATTTACCTCGACTATGCTCAAATGCTGAAGATATTTAACCAACACATCAGGTTACATTGCATTTCAGTTTATAATGGTCAGTATAATTGTCTTCAATGTTTTAAATTGGAGTTTGTTTGTGAATGAGTAATGCAAATCAGCCAACTCGTGCACAACTTCACAAACTGCAAGTATGTGTCGTATGTTGCATTGCAATAAGTCGTTTTGTCTCCTTATATTCAGTTGATGCGTTGAGATGGATGAGGTCGTCTTGTACTACCTAACGCTCGTCTTAGCTCTGTTGCCATGGATCTCATACGGCTTCATCTCGACCTTCTTTGCCCTCTCCATGTTCTATGGGTAAGTACATTTTTGGTACTATAATTCTAATTCACCCAAATTAATTTTGGATTTATTTCCTGAAGCATCATGAGTGTCAGTTAGGGTCAGGATTTAGGCATCGGGAGGGTTGGTTAGGATTAGGGTTAGTGTAGTTTATAGATTTCTTTCATTTGTATTATTAAACTGCAATTAATTTGGGTGAATTAAACTTGTAGTACCACATTTTTTACCATATATATATATATTTGTTTAGGTAGGCAACTCCTTCTGCATTTGTATTATCTAGGTAGGCCAATTGTCCCATGTGTATATTTTATGGGTAGGCCAATTGTTCCAAATGTATATGTTATGGGTAGGCAAATTGTTCAATATGTATATTTTATGGGTAGGCAAATTGTTTCGTGGTAGTTTGTTGGTAGGCAACTTGCCTTGTGCCTATAGTCTGCAGGTTGCCAGATTTGTCCACATCTATGTTTTATGTGTAGGTAAACATGTTAACAGATTGTAATAATTACTGATGACAATGTTTGCTGATTGACAGAAGGCATCGACTATACAGGGTGTCGGATCCAATGGGTGCTGACGATGAATTCCCTGGTATAACCATCCTGAAGCCACTCATGGGCGTCGATCCATACCTCGAAATCAACCTTGAAAGTCACTTCACCCTCAAGTACCCCAAGGTCAGTGTTTAGCTATATAAAAAGAGCTGGAGGGGAAGTTGTAAATGATAACCATGACACGTGACCGCAGGTCGGAATCTCATTTCGTTGACCATCCAGTTGAATGCACTTCTGGAGAACTCCAACAAAAGAGTCGGACTTCCCTTTGGTTCGACTGTGGGGAGATGTTGCTCCATGTTTGGGTATGTGTTGGGCCATGCCTTAACCAGAAATGCAGAGCAGGCTGTCCAAAAACAGTATTCGAACCCAATAGTCGTGAAATGTGTATGTTAGTGTATATAAGCATTACTTAAGAATAGTATTGTATGTTTGTATGTCTGTATGCATTTGTGTGTATGTGTTATTGGTTAGCGTGTGACATGTGACATCGTTTGTGGCAGCAGACGGTACAAATTTGACGTTGTGAGATGAGCATCCTGGAATTATCCTGCTACTGACAGTGACACAGAGATCGTCATCGTTACATTACAGCCATGCCATCTGTCAGCTGTTGACAGGAATCTGTTGGTTGGTTCCACGCTTGTGCGTGGGCCCACCACTGGTGACTCTTTTCAGACCTTACTGTGCACTGTTTTGCTAACCATTGTAACATTATTAGTTAAAACTGACATTTAACATCTTAATAAGTCAGTGCAGAGAGCGCCTCTGAACAGTTATTCCGCGAGAGGTGCTATATAAATTTTAAAAAATACAATACTTCACGTTGTTGATTTGTTGCGCACATAATGGCTGAGCTGGGAGTCAAAACCTGACCTCAATCTAAGGGGTCGGAAGAAGAGCCTGGGGTGGAACATTTCCAACAACTATTTGGGCGTGTTGATCATTGTGGGGGAAGTTTACGTCACTGGGTCTGGCACCTTTCTCCCCGGTCTTTCCCTTGGTTTACTGGTCTTTTCTTTCTTCCTCTGTTTCGTCTTCCCTTAACCACTGCCTCTGTTTTTATTCAACTCGTCTTGTTATGTGAATGTATTGATTAACTGCTTTATTGACTTTAACATTATTTAGGCTGGCACAGTCTGGTCTCATATGCACGTCTGTGTATGTATATATGTATGTATAATGGTATGTATTTGTGGATGTATAATGGTATGTATTTGTGTATGTATAATGGTATGTATGAATGATAGTATGCATGTGTCTATTGTGTATGAGTGTGAATGGTTTTGTGTAATTATTAATGTATGAGAGTGTGTATTGATGTATTTCTGAATGTATGTATGTATGTAATATTATGTATGTATGAATGCTTGTCTCAATGTGTTTATGTAGTCACGGAATTGCATGCAGGTTTTTATGTGCTCTGGGTCTAGGACATTTCCTCCCCATCATTTCCCCCGTCATTTCCCCTTTTATCTCTTAACCCAGTGCAGATTTTTAAGAGAAAGTGCATGATATTGGCTATTTCAATTAATTATTTATTATTATTTAAATGCCAAACTCTGTGATATGTGTACATACTTTGCTGCATGAACTCTCAATTTGAACTAGAAGCTGGATTGATTGCAAGTATTCTTGTTGAAAATGGAACTTAGATCGATGCAAAGAATTCTTTGCTTAATTAGAAGTTGGATTGATGACATTTATCACGAACATTGGCCTACTGCCAGCATTCGGTTCAGTGATCAAATGGGGAAATATCCATGAAATTGTCTTGGGTAAAATGTTCTTGGGATATTGTCTTGGGGAATTGTTCTGGGGAAAATGTCTGGGTTTGTTGTCCTGTGGGAATTGTTCTGGGGAAATGTCCATTTGTGTTGTATAACATTTACGAATGTGTCATTGTGTGCATTGTATACGACCCCTTTTATAAAAAGAATGCCATTTCACGGTGCACGTTTGTGATCGTAGTTTGAGATCCTCGCCTGTATCGCGGACGATCAGGATCCGGCGATCGAGATCGTTCGCCGGTTGCAGGAGCGCTATCCGCAGACGGACTGTCGGCTGTTCATCGGTGGAAAGGATGGAATCGTCAATCCGCTCATCCATAACATGTCGCCCGCTTACGAGGCAGCCAAGTATGACGTCGTATGGGTCAGCACAAGTCGCATCAAGGGTAACATGTTCAAGAAGCTAAAAAGATAATATATAATGAATATGTATGAAATATGATGAGTATATTATGAATATATTATGAATATGCATAAATATAACGAATATATGTTGAATATGTATGAAGCTCACACAAGAGTTTAATTTGTACACAGGTTTTTTTGGCTTAAATAATGAGTTGTTATTTTTGTATGACACTACATAACTTGAGTCTTCTGGCAGCCTACTTTACTCCAGAAACTTTGGTTGTTTGGCTGATATGTCCCATTATTTATCTTTAGACAAGGGACTTTTCGTAGGTTATCTAAACTATTCACTTTTAGATATGGTCTTCATTTAACTATCATTGCATTCGGCTTCAACCTGCCCTCAGATGTGGAAACCATTATGAAATGTTGCACTCACAAAATTTCTTGGGAACATTATCTCTAAAAAATGAGAGCAAACATTAGTCTTGATGTGATGCTCATTGTTTGTTGTCTGGTAGCCAACACTGAAATCCTGCTGGACATGGTATCGAAGCTGAACAGTCACAAGGTGGCGCTAGTGCATCAGATGCCATTCACGACTGACCAGGAAGGTCTTGCTGCTGCCATCGAAAAGGTACGACGGCAATTGTGAGGTTGAGGGGCCTTTTGGGTAAAAGATGAATGTAATACTGGCCGAGTGAGACCAGTGTCTTGGTCATCTGAAAAGAGCTGGGGTGTAAAAAATTCGAAATGAATATGTGTGAATATATATTGATTATACTATGTATGAATACATAATGAAAATGTGGTGATTATGTATGAACATATTATGAATAAATATGAATAAATATGAATAATATATGAGTTTATAATGAAGGTGTATTTCAGGTGTATTTTGGAGCGAGTATTGCCAAGTACTACCTGGCCTTCCATATGCTTGGCATCAGCTGCTTCACAGGTATGTCTTACCTGATGAAAAAGGCCCACCTGGAAGAGATCAGTGGCATCTCATACTTCGGACAGTTCCTCGCTGAAGACTTCTTCTTGGCTAAACACCTTCACGAAAAGTAAGCTCATCCCAAAAGAGAAACCAAGCTTTGGTGACGTTTTCTAGATGAACTGCTTTTGCTTGTCAGTCGCTTTAAGCAGTGTATTCCTTTCATTGAATTGTGACGGCTAGAACTGCGGACGTTAATGATTAATTAGTTGATTAATTGTTGACAACTTTTATCGTTTAATTTAGGATTCTTGGCTTAATTTTTTTACTTATTTTGTGGTATTGAAGCGATCTAAGTATCAGATATTTCTTTTCGTTAGTTTTTCTACTGTGCATTTGGTTGTGTTTTGTGGATGTAACTTGCTGTGGTTTGCCAGCCTATTTAATAAATTAAAATAAGTAAATTAATTTAGTGGCCCATTTCTGATGGAGACAAAACAGTATGTGGAAAATGATGGGTGATTTATTGGAGTGAAAATTTAAGTGATCATTTTCCGTTAAGGTTAATGCTGATGTCAGAGTAAAAATTGTGCTCTGAACATTCTGTTTTGAGCATTATGTATCTGTATAATATTCGTTTAATGGAATCTCCAGCTGTCAATCTGCAGCCAGTTACAATCTAATAATAGTTTATTGACCCATTCAACTATAAACAAGCTGCTGCCGAGCACAATATCAAATCTTAAATGAGCGATAGGTCATTGTGTTTTGTGCACTGGGTTTAGTGCATTGTGTTTCATCCATTGTATTTCATCCATTGTATTTCGTCCATTGTATTTCATCCATTATATTTCATCCATTGTATTTCATCCATTGTATTTCATCCATTGTATTTCATCCATTGTATTTCATCCATTGTGTTTTAACCAGTGTGTTTTGTCATTTGTCCACTATTTTTGTAGATATTTCTCTTTTCTGGTGCAATCCATCAATCAATCGATTACGTTACATATATGTAATTTCGTTACATTGTAGAGGATACTGCCACCAGGTGGCTGCCATTCCAGCTCAGCAGAATGTGGCATCAACGTCCATAGCAGCCTACAAGGATCGAATGGTGAGGTGCGTGGAACGACCCGTTTGTGTATCAAATTCAATGGTGATAATTATGTCGCAGTTATGATATACCGTATCATCGCTTTGGTGTGGCGGTCCTTGACCCTGCCTATCTTTGCGATCTCTGTTACTCTACTTAGAGTGTACCGGGTCGCCGATCTCTTCACTCTACTGAGCGAGACCTACTCATTGTTCCATTTGCCTGTACAACTACTTAAAAAATTGTGCCTTCTTAGTGGTTGTCCCTCGCTCTGGAACATGCTGCCGTTGGCGTTGCGATTGTCCCCCAGGGTTCGCTCAGACTATTTTTATATGAGCTTTAAACTATTCTTTTTAGCCATTCTGTGATCGGGAGCACTCTTGAGTAGTAGCCTTGACAGGTGCTATATAAATTTTCTTAATGAATGAATAATAGGATCTCTTAGCCAAGAGAGCCTTTAAATGAGTACATCATCTGAAGATGAGGTGATGACATAGGGGGAAAGGCCGCGCTTTCTCATGTGCCCTCTGGTACCTCGAACCCTCGGGGCACGCAATAGGCTCTTTCGGTATTTCGAAACCACACAGGCAATTACATAATGAATGAACGGATGATGTAATGAATGAACGAATGATGTCATAAATGAACGAATGATGTAATGACTGATCGAATGATGTAATAAATGAACGAATGATGTAATTAATGAACGAATGATGTAATTAATGAACGAATGATATAATTAATGAACGAATGATGTAATTAATGAATGAATGATGCAATGAATGAACGAATGATGTAATTAATGAACGAATGATGTAATAAATTAATAAATGATGTAATAAATGAACGAATGATGTAATAAATGAACGAATGATGTAATGAATGAACGAATGATGTAATTAATGAACGAATGATGTAATTAATTAATGAATGAACGAATGATATAATAAATGAACGAATGATGTAATTAATGAACGAATGATGTAATAAATGAACGAATGGTGTAATTAACGAACGAATGATGTAATTAATGAACGAATGATGTAATTAATGAACGAATGATGTAATGACTGAACGAATGATGTAATTAATGAACGAATGATGTAATGAATGAACGAATGATGTAATTAATGAACGAATGATGTAATAAATGAATAAATGATGTAATAAATGAACGAATGATGTAATAAATGAACGAATGATGTAATTAATGAACTAATGATGTTATAAATGAACGAATGATGTAATGAATGAACGAATGATGTAATAAATGAACGAATGATGTAATGACTGAACGAATTATGTAATTAATGAACGAATGATGTAATTAATGAACGAATGATGTAATGAATGAACGAATGATGTAATGAATGAACGAATGATGTAATGAATGAACGAATGATATAATTAATGAACGAATGATGTAATGACTGAGCGAATGATGTAATAAATGAACGAATGATGTAATGAATGAATGAATGATGAAATTAATGAACGAATGATGTAATTAATGAATGAATGATGTAGTTAATGAATGAATGATGTAATTAATGAACGAATGATGTAATTAATGAACGAATGATGTAATTAATTAATGAATGAACGACTGATGTAATTAATGAACGAATGATGTAATGACTGAATGAGTGATGTAATGACTGATCGAATGATGTAATAAATGAACGAATGATGTAATTAATGAACGAATGATGTAATTAATGAGCAAATGATGTAATAAATGAACGAATGATGTAATTAATGAATGAATGATGCAATTAATGAACGAATGATGTAATTAATTAATGAATGAACGAATGATATAATAAATGAACGAATGATGTAATTAATGAACGAATGATGTTATAAATGAACGAATGATGTAATTAATGAACGAATGATGTAATTAATGAACGAATGATGTAATTAATGAACGAATGATGTTATAAATGAACGAATGATTTAATTAATGAACGAATGATGTAATAAATGAATGAATGATGCAATGAATGAACGAATGATGTAATTAATGAATGAATGATGCAATGAATGAACGAATGATGGAGCTAATGAACGAATGATGTAATTAATGAACGAATGATGTAATAAATGAACGAATGATGTAATTAATGAACGAATGATGTAATTAATGAACGAATGATGTAATTAATGAACGAATGATGTAATTAATGAACGAATGATGTTATAAATGAACGAATGATGTAATTAATGAATGAATGATGCAATGAATGAACGAATGATGTAATTAATGAACGAATGATGTAATTGATTAATGAATGAACGAATGATATAATAAATGAACGAATGATGTAATTAATGAACGAATGATGTAATAAATGAATGAATGATGCAATGAATGAACGAATGATGTAATTAATGAATGAATGATGCAATGAATGAACGAATGATGGAGCTAATGAACGAATGATGTAATTAATGAACGAATGATGTAATAAATGAACGAATGATGTAATTAATGAACGAATGATGTAATTAATGAACGAATGATGTAATTAATGAACGAATGATGTTATAAATGAACGAATGATTTAATTAATGAACGAATGATGTAATTAATGAACGAATGATGTTATAAATGAACGAATGATGTAATTAATGAATGAATGATGCAATGAATGAACGAATGATGTAATTAATGAACGAATGATGTAATTAATTAATGAATGAACGAATGATATAATAAATGAACGAATGATGTAATTAATGAACGAATGATGTAATAAATGAATGAATGATGCAATGAATGAACGAATGATGTAATTAATGAATGAATGATGCAATGAATGAACGAATGATGGAGCTAATGAACGAATGTTGTAATTAATGAACGAATGATGTTATAAATGATTGAATGATGTAATGAATGAACGAATGATGGAGCTAATGAACAGAGTGCTGAACAAATAATGGAATGAACGAATGACGGTACGAATGGACTGCAAAGACATAAGATATACTTGATAAGATTCCATCTTGTTAGGCTTTTCTTGACCTAGGTTAAAAGAAAGTAATCAATCGTTCCATTCGTCATTACCACTAATTAAAAATAATTGCAGTTGTGACATATTGGTTTTATTACTAAACGAATATTGAATGAGACGACGTCTGTTTTGCCATGACGTTTGTTGTTTTTTTCCTTTCTCGCCACCAGGTGGCTGAGGCTGCGTCTTAACATGATGCCGATAACTGCTGGGTTTTTGGAGCCTCTGGGTGAGAGTATACCTCTTGGGATATATGCTTCTTGGTCTGCTAGTCATCTTCTGGGAGTGAATCCTTACGTCTGGTTTGTGGGTCACATTCTCGTCTGGTTCTCTCTCGACTACGTTCAGCTGAGAGGAGTTCAGGTGAGTTCGTTCAGCTGTGAGTTCAGTTCTTCGATCTTTGCTCTGTTCATTCGTTCCTCCTTTCACTCATTCAATTGTTCATTCATCGATCTGTTCATTCGTTCATTAAATTGTTAATTCATTCCATTGTTTGCTCATTCATTCATTCAGTTCATCTTTACTTTTGTCATCCGTGTGTTTCTTTGTTCAATGCATCTTTCATTTATTGTGTTCTTCATTAGTTTTATTCCTTCATTTTGTGAAGATTATAATCTACTATTATAATCAGATTATAATAGTAGATTGTTCAAATGATTAGTTGCTCTAGATTAGGTTGAGCAAATGTTTCATTGGATCGAATTATATTGAGGAGCTAATGATTAGTAGGATTGTATTGAGGAGCTAATGATTAGTAGGATTGTATTGAGGAGCTAATGATTAGTAGGATTGTATTTGCGCTTGTAGAATGGTCCTCTTCCGTTTTCATTTGCGATGTATGCCGTTGCGTGGGTCATTCGCGAACTGCTCTACATTCACGTCTATGTCGAAGCAGTCTGCAATGTTCGAAGGATTAAGTGGGGCAAACGGACCTATTACCTGTCGAACTTTGGGAAGTCGTTGCGGGTCGTCAACGAAAGGTCGCTGCTGCATATCTGAGCGGATCGAGACGATCGTCCGATTGGATCCGGATGATGATCTGATTGGATTCGGATTAAGATCTGAATGTATCAGGATTATTATCCTAATGGATCCAGATGATCACCTGAATGGATCGAGGTGATGGTCTAAACGGATCCCAATGATCATCTCAAGGGATTCAGGTGATTAGGTGAATGGATCCTGATTGGATCTAGATTATGATCTAAATGGATCCAGATCCGAATCAATCGAGGTGAATTCTTAAAGGATCCAGATGATCATCTTAAAAGACTTGTACGAACTTCTTGAAGGAACTTAGATGATATTCCGGATCCATTCCGAAATTCATCCAATGGAATTCGAACTCCGAAAACGAATGTCACCGAGCTCAACGTTGTCATCAAGTATTTCTTCTGTCAGACCAGAACGTCGCGAACGTTTGAACAGACCTACTTAGTCTCTATCAAGGCAGGCAGTCTGGGATTCATTCCTTCCGTATTTAATCCATCCACAGGAGACGACTGGAATCTCACTCCACAAAGCGAATCTCGTTCCCAGTCCCACATTCCATGTCCCACATTCCATGTGGTTGCGGTGTATTAACAGGTCACCTAGGGATGAACCGAAACTACCATCGGCCACGTTTTGTTGTGCTCGGAATTGCTTGAACTCGGACAAATGGTGGGCAGAGTTTTAATAAAAATCGGCTTTCGGATCATGTTTTGAAAACGAAAATCTTATTTCTTTATTTACAAAGACGACAATCGACCTAACTAATAACAAAAGTACTGTTACTAGTAGTACTTAAGGTTACTACATCCTAAGGTAAACTCAGACACAGCAAGAAAATTCATAAAAATTGTGCTAATTTCTAAGCTAAAAATCAAGAGAATGAAACTACTCAATGTTGGAAACTAGAACACTGTACAACTGAATTCGTGAAACTTGGACTCGTCTGGAAATTGACGCTCGGTTCATCCCTAAGGCCACTCACCGTTCTTTGCGCTTAAAGCTGTAATCATAGTTTCCATTGTGCTGTTGCCCTTCAGCCGGTTGTTTTCACTGGGTTTCCCTCTGCATTTTCTCTTACGTCTCGTTGCTGTTCTGCTCTTGTGAGTTGTGTGTTGTGATAGCAGTTTTTGCTAAGTTATCTTCCAACGTCGGTGCTGATTGCTCTTGTACTTCTGGTCGTGTGTGCAGTATTTGAAGGTGTGCAGCCAAGTGATTTTGCTAGCCGAGAATTACGGTGGGGCATTTGACTTTTGAGAGTTGTGTAGAGGGAGGTATGCTTGTACCAGCTTAGAGATCTTGGCAATTGATGCTGAAATGAGAATTCAGCATGAGTTTGTTAGGTGAATTTGTTAGATTCGATGATGATTTGGAGCTGTTTGAGAATGCGTTTGCTTTAAATATGGGGAATTTTTAAACGATTGGTTAGGTCGTTGTGGTGTTTATAATTGTTGCTTTGAATTCTACGAATTTTAAATGGTTAGTTTAGTGCTGGTGGTGTTTAAAACAGTGGTTGTGAATTCTGGGAATTTTGAAATGTTTGTTTTATCGAGGTTGTATTTATGGCAGTTGCTTTTAATTCTGGGAATTTAAAAAGGTTGGTTTAATCAATGTGGTGTTTATAACAGTTGCTTTAAGTTTATTGGATTTTAAAAGGTTAGTTAATGCATTTTGGTTTTTAAGTTGTTTATATTCTTTGAATTTTAAGGGTTAGTTTAGTCCTTGTGGTGTTAATAGCAATTGCTTTAAATGCATTTTAAAAGGTTAATTTAGTCCTTGGGTATTAATAACAATTGCTTTAAATGTATTGTAAAAGGTTAGTTTAGTCATTGGGTGTTAATAACAATTGCTTTAATTACATTTTAAAAGGTTAGTTTAGTGAATGTGGTGTTTATAGCACTTGCTTTAAATTCTGGGGATTTTAAAAGATTAGCTAAATCCTTTTCGTGTTTATAACATTTGATAACATAATTTATAATCATGGGTTTAAAATGTTGCTGATTATTATAGCTACTCTGCTGCCATGAGCTTATCGGAGTTGGGTCATTTCCAATCGATCAACTCTGAGTACAAATTTTAATCGCTGACACTTGTATTAGACGCCAAATATTCGTCTCGTTTGGAGTTCTATTTCTGGGGAAGTGTCGAGAATTGGGACAGAATGTTTGATGGGGGATCGAACCCTGGACCTTGAGATGGTTGTTTGAAAGCTGTGTTGCTCAGTCTTTTCCGAGTTGGATTTCTTCTTTTTCTGCAGGTTTACTAATAATGTGAAAGATCTTTATTTATTTGATTCAGTGGACTTTATAACTGCCAACGACGCATTGAGTGATTTTGGTTGGCCATTGATTGTGGCGTATGCCTTGTAATACAGATTTTATCCTCATTCCATGAGATGGGATAGGGACCTTGAACAAGTCCTTTGCTCACAATTTCTCTGCACAGCGAGTATTTTCACATGTTTTATGATGTCTGGTTCAAGGTTGCACATTGCACAGGTGCCATTTTACACGTTTTGTAACAGTTGATGTAATGTATCGTTATGTAATTTTATTCATGTGATTCTTACAGACTGGAAACTGGCCAAAGAACCTCTGACTGTGCTGCATTAATTTTTTGAGCACTGGCTCTCGTGTGCTGTTCTCCTACTGAGACGGTCTTTCACTCAGCTAAAAGCCAGCCTCCTACAGTCGACTCTTAATGTTTGTCAGGATTCAATGAGCATTTCTGAGCTTTATAAAGAGGGTTTATTCAGATTATAATATTTTATTTGTAATATTTTATTTGTAATATTTTATTTGTAACATAAAACCAGAATGATGAAATACAGAAGGGGAGTTTGGAAAACTACTCTTAATGAGGGATGAGGGAGGAGGAGGTCTTTCTTGGATGGATAATATTTGCAGACGATTATTATTTTATTGCTAATATTATTGTTATTATTATCATAATTATTATTGTTATTATCATTATTACTGTTAGCTATTTTATTTTTTGATAGAACTTGAACTATTTCAAAATTAACGATTAATTAGATGTGTTCCCAACAAACAATGGCAGATACGAAATTATTAATTGTTTATTTTTTAATAACATAATTAATATTTATTGCTAGTTAGTAGTTATTTGTTCATATTTGTTCTCTTAATTAGATGTTTCAATTCAAATGTCTTCCTTTGACCACAAGGGCTTTGATAGCGGGGCACTTTATAGAAGATGACATCATGAGGTCTTCAATTAATAGTTAAAGTGAATTTAATCATTAAAATTAATTAATGATTAATCGATTGATTATTCATTAACTTCTGCAGCACTAATTATCGTTTTGTTTAATTTTTCACTGGCATTTTAAATCACTTAAATAACATTTTAAATTATATGCGAGTCATTGTCTTCGGAATAGATTGTTATTATTGGCATTATTCATGGCTGTTGTTGTTGTTTTTGCTATTGTTTATTGTTATTATAATAATTACTTTAAAAATATTATTACTGTATTTATGTTTCATCTGACAGTGGTAAGTTCTATAGCGTTGGAGTGCTGTAATATACACATTATATATTGTTTTATGCAGTTTGAACTTCAAGGGATTTTATTTTTAATAAAGGAAGCATGAAACATTTTTTACTGAATGGTTTGAAAATGATGAGTTCTATGGTATTAAGGTTCACTCTGTGCTTCAAAGAAGGTCAATGAACCTTGACTGTTACTGAAGCAGTTGTGATTGCATGACTGTTTGCTGAAGCAGTTCTGATTGCATGACTGTTTGCTGAAGCATGATCGTTTGCTGTTCACTGAAGTATGATTGTTTGCTGAATAGTAACTTTTCAGTGAATCATGACTGTTTACCAATGCATGACTTTTCACTGAAGTATGAAAGTTCAGTGAGGCGTGACGGTTCACTGAAGCATGACGATTCTCTGAAATAATTATGTTGTTTCCATTACATCTGACACTGCACTAAAGCACTAATGTTCACTGAAGCACAGCTGTTCACTGAAGCATGCTTGTTTGTTTAAACATGACTGTTCACTTACGGGTGCAATATTGTTCTGTTGTTCATTTAAGCCTTTGTTCTGCATTTACGTTTTCTTCAACTGTGAGTTTCTCTCCTGTCTTTATGTTTGTTTCATAATAATCTATAATGGTTAATGGGGAGATATGTCAATCCAGATTATAATGAGTACATTGACCATACACTGTGGGTGAGAAAAATAGACGAAAAGAGAGACATACAGACAGAGAAAGAGAGTGGGAACTTAGTATGCTGAGGCCAAGTAAAATGGAGTGGATTAAAGTTTGTACCAGAGTTCTCTTTTGGATTTAAATTAATTACGTTATTTATTTAATTATTTATTTAATTATACGAATTATTTGCTCACGAACCGTGTCAAGATTATTTTAAGGCCGCATATGGATATGCTCGTGTTTTGCTGTGTTTGCGACTTGGATCTGAGACTTTGGGGCCCAGACTTGTCTTGTCTTGGGCATGTCTTGGGCACATTTTTCAATTATGTGATCTTATCTTGACAAGGGAACAAGTTTCCCAACTTTTACAGAGAGGGGATACGTTATACGTTTCCCCCCCCCCCAATATTTTCCACCCCTCTCATTGGTTGCCCCCACCTGTCAACCGAGATCGCCGCTTCTGCCTCGACCCCAATGATATCGGGTGAACCCTTCCCCACCGCTTGTCCGTTTGGATGGCCATATCGGATCCCTGTGCAAAGACCGTACTAGCCAGAGATTTAAATCTCTGTAATAAGCCAGCGTAATTGTTAAAAATTAGAATATGCGTCATTAATAACTCATCGTGTTTATCGCCGCGAAGTCCTCGTTAAGTCGGTGATATTGGACAGCAGCGGTAGAATATAATAGACTGATGACCTGCTCGAAAAACGCTAGTGTGTGTCCTGCGTTAATAATACTACTAACTTCCTTATTTACTCTTAATGCTGTTAAGAATCCAAGTCTCTACCAGACGTTGGTTAATGAGTTCATTTTTTACGACACCGTTCCATATCGAAGGTGTCGCACTCTTCCTTTCTCCAGGCTTGGGACTGGCACTGTCTAAGTCCAAACAGTGGCGGAGTTAGACGTTGGTTACACTTCGCCACGGCATTTATATAGCGCTCTAGTTAATCTACTCTGAGGCGCTCCCAGCCCAACCACAGAGATGCAAATCAGTGTTAGGCAACTTTTAAAACCAAAGCACATTACCCCTTGGCAACAGTGGCATCTCTAACGTGTTCCACGTGGAAGGAGGGCCAACAACTGAGAAGGCACACTGCTGCTTGGTCGGGTGCTGTATCCGCCAATTTTAGATTGGTAGGCCTAACTTAACTAGCCATTCGATTGGTATACCTCCTAGTGTGTTATACCTAGTGTTTGGTATTGTTCACGTGATTGTTTCGTTCGTTTAACCATTTGTTACGACAATTGTTGAACTTAGAGAGTTATGCCGACAATAATTGTTACTTTTGTATGATGTAATCGATTCTCCAGTTGCAACATATTATTATCATCATCATCATTATTACAATTCTTATTATTATAACCAGTAACAGTTATAATCACTACGGAAATAAAAATTGTCCGTAGGCTGTTCATGACATCTTGAACAACGACATAATTATTATCATAGTAAGTTTGGATTTTGCACAAAGCATCGAAGCATTCAATTATCTACCGGTGGGGAGAATCTTCATATCATCATCATCATTATTTATCATAATTTGTCGTCATCATCACCGTAAATTAATTATTAGATAATAAATTATGATAATTATCATTGGTGATTCGTTATCATCGTCAGTCATCATATAATTAACTATGCTAATTGTTATCAATTATTATCTGTAATTGTCATCACGATGATCCAACGAATATAGCCTGGGTTCCACACAATTGTCTGTTGGCATCCTCGGTACACGATTGTCTAATCGCAGCAGACGTTAATTTCGCGTGGACTGGGTCCAAATACGTCGATGTGTTCAACGTGTTTCTGTTTTTCCATTACGACAATCGTTTGTTTTAGACTGTTTTAACACGAGTCTTTCTCACATCCTTAAACAAAGACTATCTGGGGTGGGGGGCATACGGTCTGCAGTAATTACGAGTAATTGATGATGTTTAATTGGTGTATTTTTCAGCTGACGAGTTGTTAATTAAGATTTTTAATTTGCAATGCATAATTGCATATTGTATTTTTGCGCACGCGTCACTTGGGTTTTAGATACTGATGCATTTTCTTCGTTCTTATTCACAATAAACAAAGACTGAATCGTTAATCGTTGACCTCCCGATTTTCCGTCTAAGCAATTAACTACCAAGTAATTAACTACCATGTAATTAACTACCAAGTATTTAATTCGTCGAGGATAATTTTTTAATGATGACAACATTGATGATTCTAGTTAAGAAAAATAGTGATGATGATGATCATTAATGTGAATGATGATCATTTATCGCAATTACAGGTAATGATGATTTTAATTACTGATGATGACAATGATGATTATTATGCAAGACAGACGCTCGCATACGGAGCAATGAATTACAAACGAATGAATTACAAACGAATGAATTACAAACGAATGAATGTCGGACCAACATTAAATAAACATTGCTGGGCTAGCACATTCGGTATATAAATGCTCAATTACATTACATTACATTGCTGTCTGGCAGGGTGACTAAGGAGCCCTTTTACAAAGAGATCTTCCAAGTTCACCCTATTCTTCATTTCTTGTTCAATAGAGGATCCGTGCTTCTTGTGGCTGCAGCCCTCGCTCAGTCTGAGAGGCGATGTCACTGTAGACAGCGTTGACATGGCGACAGGTTGCTATGGTGGCATGCGCGACCTCTGTTGCCTTGACAACTGAGCGGATGTTGCAGTTACCATGGCGACCGCTCTGATCGGCTCTCCGGTTCCAATTTCACGACATCGACAGTCGTTGTCATAGCAACGCGTTGGCACGGCAACGCCTGTGGAAGACCGGTCGCGAGATCAATGATGGGTGATTGCAGATGCGGCGTATGTTGCTGCTGTTGTGAGGAGGAAGAGGAGGCAGAGCGTGGTGATGGAAGATGCTGAGGGATATGGAATGTCGGCCGATTTGGCTGAAGCGATCAGGGATTCGGCTGAAACTGATAACGATATAAAGACCATGAAATAGACATCAGAATGGAAGCGACTGAATGAATTAATGGATGAATAGATAATAAATGAATGAGTGAATTGACAAATTAATGGACGAACAAACGATTGAACAAATGAATGAACTAGCGCCTGTGAATAAGCTGATCTATGACGTGGCGCTGAGAAATTTTCGAAGAATACATTACATTTACAACAACAACAACAGTTGCTTGACCTGTGCAGTAGGCCGGTCGTCCGGTCCAATAAGGCAGATTGCTTGGTGCGTGCAGTTCACAGGACCTCAGAGGAGATCCGATCAATCGAGACCCAGACGGACAACGAAAGACACAGACATCACCGTAGACGAAGGAATCGACAGGGCACCAGTCTACCGTTCCGTAGAAGGCGGGAAACGGTGGGCATGGCAACGCTGCCAATAGCAACAAACACAGAAACTCCAAACACTACAATATACTAGTATACCACGACAGATAGCTCAGAACATGCATTAGCACCCATAAGATGGAGTCCAGATGACACTGCTCGTTGGCCGTCTTATAGCGCCTTTACATGTTTATAAAATGCAAAAAATAAGAGTTCAGACGCATACAAACTTGAATGCGTACACACACACATACACACATGTCCCAGCATTCATAGCTTCCGGTCTCGTGATTTCCGACGGCGTTTCTCGACAGCAGCGACGTCTGCCGACCAGTGACGATGTCCAGTGACGTCGTTATCGTCACTTGACTGATACACAAATACACACACACACACACACACACACATACATATATGTACATTACACATACGCACATACATAAACTCATGCACTCCAACTCCCACTTACTGATTCTCAGATTGGGACCGAGAATTGGGAATACTCCAGAAACCAGTCCCTTCCTTTGTGCTATTCATCTTTTCCAGCATTTTCTAGGGCATTACTTATGATCCATGTGGGTTTGTAGAGATCCCATAGGGAATACGAGTCCAGATGGGCATGCCAGATGTGTCTACAAATTAAATACGGATCTTCGGCAGCCCTATATTGTATGCCACCAAACGATGTATTATGGGCAATTCCCGGCATTAATGCATCGGGTGGAGGTATAGAGCAACACCAGAGAACTCACTCGTGACGTTGAACCTGAAGTTTCCCGCCACTGTCTCCTTGACAACAGAACAATCGTAGAGTCCAACATCGTTTCTATCTGCACGAACAAACAGCCGTAAACAGAACAGTTATAAAGCATCACTAGAACAAACTTAGAATAACGAAACACAACCGGTGTACACTAGAACAACTGAAGAACAGATAACAAACGGATTGTCAGATACAAAAGTCAAATGAAAATCGCATTACAGTCACACGAACAGCTTTTTTTAACAGCATCTGAACACATAGTGCGAAATTAAAAAATTCTATAACAGCCTGGTTAGCTCTTTAGAAATAAATACCTGGGATTAATACGGAAGGGATTATGATGAGGCCGCAAACGTGTCAGCCAATCAGTGATCGTAATTTTTGATAATATTGCGGGCGATGTCTGTAGTCGGCTATGTAGTGACATCCGGGCACTCGGCAGGATGACTTTGAACGTGTATAGTAGGCCAATCCGAAAAGTTCATTTAAATTTGTGCAACTCTAATCAGTATAATCTTCCTTTGAACACATATAATCTAAATTGCAAGTTCTACACATTAAACTGTTTTATTTCGTTAACACGCAGCTCTCGTGAATAAGCTAGGTCCTTACGCTTGGTCTTCGAGTGGCACTTCAGACGTTTGAAGATTACGACGATTACGTTTACGATTACACTGAGACACGTGCAGTATCGCCGGCGCTACAGTAGGCCTATTCAATACAGACAGAAGCGGCGATCCTCTGAGGTGGGCGAGGAGTACAAGCCCCCACCTTTTACAGAGAGGGAACACGCCATACGTGTGTCCCCCACATTTTCTACCCCTCTCATTGGGTGTCCCCCATCTGTCAAACGAGATTGCCGCCTCTGACTACAGAGCTCGAACTTGAAATCGAACGACAATGATAAGAAGTAAGTCTGAAGTCATTGTAGTCACCTGTGCTTCGTATGGTAAGCGAGACGTTATCCACCGTGTACTTGGCAGAGTTTTCCAGAACGACTCCACGTCTAGACCACGCGGTCTTACCACTGCACTCCAGAACGAGGCTCTCTCCGACGCGCAACAGCACGTGACTGACCGTTGATGGAAGGGCAGAGACGACGCCACCTGGCGACGATGACCCCGAGATACCAGTCAGACGAAAGGTGGCTGAGAAAGCAGAAGAAATGATGGTTGTAATAAGGAGTTACACAAACAGACAGCCAAGCAGAGAAACAGAGAGACAGTGATAGGTAGACAGTGAGAGAGAAAGAGACAGAGATAGGCAAGGAGGGAGACAGATAGATAGATAGATAGACTGACATACACACAGACAAATAAATAAACAAACAGCAAGAAGCAGACAGACACATAGATAGTCGTACCTATGCAAGTGGGTGTGGTTCTTGTCCAATACGTCTGTCCATCAGGTCGTTTCTCGCATGGGATTGGCCGCGGATCAGACAATCGGTAACCATGGCGACAGCCGAAGCTACACGTGTCACCGAAGACAGGTGGTTGTGGACAGATGTCCAGCCGACCGTTCGCCGGCGACTGGACAGCTGGACAAGGCAGAGCTACGCACACATACACGCACCGACATACAATCACACGTACAGTGATGCTAAGAAACTACTACTAACAATTCCATCACTAAGTCCGCCACTGTTCGTACTCTGACAATGCCAGTCCCAAGCCTAGATATAGGAGGCTTAATTAGACTTAGTTCCTCCCGCTTCTCTTGGAACATTGGTCAATAAGAGCTCTCAATCCTTATCAGTCTCTTCCGCGTCCTCCTAGTCGATGCCCATCTCTTTCAAGTCTTGTCTAAGAGTGCTCCACTGCTCCTCTAGGTTTTCACCGGCCTTCCCTTGCTCCTCCTTCCATTTTCCAGTATAAATCCCACTGGCGTCTTTGCCGGGCGTTGTGACGGCAACCGCAACATGTGTCCGGTCATTTTTCTTCTCCTCCGTCTGACGATCTCGTTCATCTTCCCCACCTCCGCCAACCTCAGAACCTCCTCATTTAAAGGATACAAGAGGAGGGCGACGCCAATGATCTTTCTTATCACACAATGTTGTTAAATTGAAATTACTTGCGTACTAACAAAGCGCCGGACACGCAGATAGCCATATAGACAAAGGGAGAGACAGGTAGACAGACAGATAATGATTGGCAGACACAAAGAGGAAGGCAGACAGACAGTCAGAGAGACAGCGAGATAGTTATAAGCATACTGGTGACGTTGAACTGAACGATGGCGATGGCAATGGTCTGGTCAGATGAGTCAGTTCGTCTGAATACGCATCTGTAGAGACCAGCATCACTTCGATCTATAACGAACACACAACATCAGCAGCAGCAGCAGCAGCAGCAGCAGCAGATATAAAGCGAATTTGAGTAGCGCCAGATTACTGCCAGGCTTAGCAACGGTGACGAGTGAGATAATCTTTAACATCAGTCTGTAGAAACCACATCCGGTCAAGAATGGTGATGGTGGTAATGTTGTCGTTGTTGATGATGATGATGAAGACGACGACGACGGTGATAATGATGGTGATGACGTCATAAATGTTGTTGATGATGAATGTGATGATTTAAAATCGTCATAAACAAAATATTTAGGTCATAAACACCAAGACAAACAACTAGACAGATAACCAGGTATACAAGCAGACATACACCCATACAGGCGACCATAGAGACATCTAGACCTGTATTCCTGATACGGAGGCTGCTCGTGAGCGTCGTTGAGTTTCTGGTGATGACGTACTTTGACGACGGTGAGTTGTCCTTGCTGGTCAGTTTGCGTCCATCCTTTGACCACTGTTGACCAACACTGACCACGCCCTCCTTTTCCTCCTCCGCCTCAAAGCTGCAGTCGAGGGTCAGCTCTGACGACATGCGCATCGTCACGACGCTCGCATCCATGACAACCACAGCACCACCATCGTCACCAAGGTAATCGTATGCACCTGTCGTCATCATCAGCGTCATCATTATTGTCGTCGTTGTCATCAGAACTGTCGTTGTTGTCATCACACTTTGCCTCATGTCATTCTACTCTAATACGCCATATCCTTCCTAAGCCTCAACTCCCCCATCTTATTTCACCCAAACCTAACCCACTCCGCCCTCTGATGAAGCCATCTAAAAATGAGCTATATAAATCCGTTATGACCATTTACAATTAGCCTGAACTACCCGACCACCATACCGCACCCTACTCAATCCAACTGTATCATTCCCAACCCTATCCTACTCTAAAGAAATTCCATTATATCCTACCAAACCATACCCCGCTCCACTCTACGGTACCATACTCAATTCCACACAACCATACTCCATCCTCCCCTCCCCTACCCTACTCAATGCTATCCTGTCCTGCCCCACCCTTCCCTATCATACCCCATCCTATACCATACCATACTGGACTCTACCCTACTCTACCCCACCATGCTATACCCACTCTTTTCTACCCCAACCGTATGCAATTCCACCCCATCCTACTTTACCCTACCCTACCGCACCTACCTACCCCACCTCCCCATTCCTACTGAATCCCACCCCTCATCATCAGCACCCTTGAGGTCACCTAATCGTCCGTTCTCCACGTAGACGATGACGTCATCGCGGTCATCGGGGTCACGCAGGTCACGGCAGCTGTACGTTCCTGCGTTCATCGCGGTCACTGCGGTCAAGCGCAGCAGGCTGGTCATCGCATCCGGTCGCCGATGGTCAAGCGCCGTCTGGATGGTGAGTGCGCCGTTGGACAGTAGTTGACCGTGGTCATCGTCGTGGAACCAGACGAGCTTTGCACTCGATGACCCCGTGCATCTCATCTCAAGGGTCGAACCGACGTGAACAGAGGTCGAATCGGTTGAAGGGTCAACTATCTGGATACGAACTGAATCAAAACACAACTCATATATACATACATTATATATATATATATATATATATATCGCAGGTCATTTCCAAAATCATTTTCAGATCTACGCAAGCGCTTTTAATATTAATTGCTCAAAGCGATCGAAAACTACCTATCCTTCTATTAGGCCTGTGTTAAATGTTTGGTTTATTCAAGCCTTGCGATTGCACGTGTTCATAGGAAAGATAATACCTACTTAATTACTTGGATGTTTTCTTTTCGTACTCTCCCCATCGATGGGGGTTCGTGCGTTCAATATCGTACTTAGTCTTTTTTCTGTATTTTTGCAATAGATTGTCATTTGCCTGTAATATTTGCTTTGCGTTGAAATCGATATCCATTACAATATATATATGTATATCAATTATACACTTTTAGACACCTTTAAATATTGATCTCAGAAGTACATAACTATCGTTCAATCGTTTCAAATGATATATGTTACCGCAAGCATGGATAAAGGAGGAGGGTGGCGCTAATGACCTTTCTTATCACACAGCGTCGTTAAACTGAAACAATCACCACAACCACCACCAACTGCTGTCTTTAGGTTACCCTCACATACATTGTTTTAATATGCGCTAACGCCTTATTATATGCCACACGAGGCTGTTGATAAACAGGTGTTTTAATCTTCCATTGGTTCACTGTACTCCTCGACAGGGGTTCGTAAGTACAATGTGGTCCTTCGTCACGTTCTTCTGCTCTCTCTCCTTCAAACTCGCTGTAACCCTCTTTCATCATTTGGTCCAATTACATCATTCTCGGTCTTCCTCTTGTCTTTTCCCTCCATTATTTCCTCAACTGTAGTTCCTAAGAGGAAGTCTGCCCTCATTACGTGGCCCAACCAGTCAATTGCCTCCAATAGCTTGGTGTCTCCCTTTCTCATGGTCCATGTTTCCCATACGTTTAGCAACGAACTCCATTTCATAGACTTCATGAATCATTCGTTTTATTTCTTCAGATTCTTATTTAAATTTACTGTAATTAATTACTTCTTTTTATAAAAGCATATTTCTCACATAGCTATTCTTCTCTTTATTGCTACACTTGTATGTGACAATTTGCATCATTTGCGAGCATACTCCCTGTATTTAAGAATATCTTCAGACTAATTACTTTCCATCATTAATCACTTTTACTCTATTGGTGCCGGTTCAAAGCCTGGAAAAAAATAGGGGACGTCGGCGATCGTTTCATTTTGCACACAGGGTTGTTAAATCGAAAAAAAATGGTTTTATCAAACTTTTGTTAGAATCATTTTATATCTTAAATGTACTATAATAAATGGTGTGCCTTTTAATCCCATCATCTCTAATTGTGATTCAATCCTTAGACATCTTTCAAACAGTTTCCACTTTGGCAATATATACTTATTTCTAAGACGTTAAATCGCTCGATCCTGACGTTGGAAAAAGTTCGAACGCCTTCAACGACAAAAATTCCGCTGTTGACAGCACGATGATGATGGTGGTGGTGATGATGATGATGATAAATGCCGTTTATCACTTACGGAGTCTTTTGAGCAGCTAGTAGGGGACGAGAACCTTTAGCACAGTTTTTAGCTCTAGTTTTATCTAACCTGAGGGATCATTTTAATATTTTATAATAGCAATAATAATAATAATAATAATAATAATAATAATAATCATAATAATAACAAAATAATCATAAAAGTAATAGTAATAATAATAATAATAATAATAATAACATAATAATAATAAAATAATAATACAAATAATAATAATAATAATAATAATAACAATCCATGCGACCGTGCTCGCCTGCTGGCCTCACGAGCACCTCATTCTGGAGACTGGATGCTAGCGCCCCCTGTGACTGCCCTAGGCCTGCGCCTCTCAAACGAGGATGTACGACTGGCAGCCGGGTTGAGGCTAGGAACGACGCTCTGCGAGCCACATTTGTGTCACCAATGTCAAGAGAGCGTCGACGCAAAAGGGCTCCATGGACTAATTTGTAGAAGAGGCAGCGGAAAACATCAACGACATAGCATGTTGAACGATGTCATCTGGAGAGCTCTTGGCAGGGCGAAGATTCCAGCGCAAAAGGAACCTCTCGGCTTGCTAAGAGAAGATGGAAAGCGACCGGACGGCGTCACGCTCATTCCTTGGACACGTGGTCGATGTCTGGCATGGGATGTGACAGTGCCCGACACCTACGCCAAGTCACATCTTGTCGACACATCTATCAGAGCTGGCGAAGCAGCCGAACGCGCAGCTAAGACGAAGAGGGCCAAGTATTCCACCATAACCAACACCCACGACTTCGTAGCCCTCTCCTTGGAATCCGGCGGCGCTTGGAGCAGTGAAGGACTGCAGTTCATCTCAGAGTTGGGTAGTCGAACGAGTGCGGCAACCCACGATCCAATGGAGACGTCATTTCTGTTCCAAGGTATCTCAGTTGTTCTTCAGCGTGGGAACGCAGCCTGCCTCTTCGGGACATTGCCAACACTCACTTAGCTCATCATGGGCGATAACAGCATAATGTGAAACATATATAATAATAATAATAATAATAATAATAATGGTAATAATAATAATAATAATAATAATAATAATAATAATGGTAATAATAATAATAATAATAATAATAATAACATAACAATCATAATCATAACATTACATTACAGCGTTGTAATAATTGATTAAAGTAAATATAAAGATGGAAAAAACATAGAGATGAAAAAATAAATTAAAAAACTAATTGTAGTTGAATTAAATTTTGCACAGCATAGACGGTGATCTCCATATGAAAATTCCTAACAACAATAGCAGAAACCTTTCTCATCGTTTGGCGTGGCTGACAGCTGAACAACGACCGATCCCTCTGAGCGACTCGACCGGATGTCCCAGCATTCATAGCTTCCGGTCTCGTGACTTCCGACGGCGTTTCTCGACAGCAGCGACGTCTGCCGACCAGTGACGATGTCCAGTGACGTCGTTATCGTCACTTGACTGATGGCTGTGGTGAGGAGCTGCCCATCGTGATACCACCGGAGCAGAGCGCCCGCCTGGCTGAGGCATTTGAGGTGAACGGTCGAACCGGGTTCCACCCAAAGGGTACCGTCATCGCTCGCTACTCCTTCGGATACAACACCTCCACGGTCGGCCGCTGTGCATTCATATATATATATATATATATATATATTCGTTCATTCTTTCATTCATCACGAGAATTTGTGCATAGTGTCTCTTCTAAGTGACTACTCAGAGGCGCTCCCAACCCCAGCGAGGGTAAATAAAATTGTCTTAAGATGAGAGAGAAATGCCTGAGCAGGGATTCTAGACAGGCAGGGGAGCGTGAAAGGGTGAAAGGGCCATTCCTCATATGTATATTATATAAGTATGTATGGATGTATGAATGTGTGTATAAGTGTGTATACGTATAAGGTTCAGAATCTGTTGCAGGCGAAGATTCAAAGGCGTCAAATGGGCGAATAGTCGGATGAATAACGGTGAGTGGTGTTAAGACCTGAGGCAGTGAGTGGGAGAGGGGGAGAGAAAAAGGGAGAGAGAGAGAGAGAGAGAGAGACAGACAGAAGGAGAGACGCTATGGGATTTCGATGAGATATCCGGGAAGTGTATGAGTGAATGAATGCCGCTCATAAATACTTTGCGTCAGTCTTAAGCAGTAGCTATACTTGGAGCAATATATACATATATATATATGTATATATTGCTTGTATATACATGTATATACCATTGTGGGCATATATATATATATATATATATATATATATATACGAATATTAATGCTTATTCGTGCGAATCATGTCGGAAGTTGTCTGGATGTAGGCAGCCGAGAAATAAATCCTTCGTGAGTATAGCAACTATATATCTCTCTCTCCCTTGGCTCTGTCTGTCTCTGTCTGTCTCTGTCTGTCTCTTTCTCCCTGTCTATACCTATCCGTTTGCCTACCTCCGTCGTCTCTCTCTCTCTCTCTCCATGCCTCTCCCTGTGTCTCTCTTCCCTCCCTCTCCATCTGGCTCTCTCCCTCCCTCTCCCTGTCTCTCTGTCTGTCTGTCTGTCTTTCTGTCTCTCTTTAGCAGCGTTGAGTAGGCTTACCTTTCTCAATTAACGAGTTAGTGCATGCTCCGCTATTTCCGTCATCGTCAATGTTATCATCTTCATCATAGCTTTCATCATTAGTCGTTGTTGCTTCCTCGGCTAGTGCTTAAGGGAGGGAGGTATGAAGGGAGGAAGAGACTGAGTGTAAACCAGATTCGTCAGACTGAGAGCAGTGAGAGAGTGATATCTTCTTCATTATCGCTTTCTCAGACCGCTTCAGGGCATTGAACAATTGTCGATATCAGTCCAGCGTGGTGAATCGCCCGCGGAGCGATACGGACAACTCACCCTCTTATCCGAGCAGTCAGTCCACCGTTGTTTATAATTATAGTCCTAGAACAGAGAAATCGGACGTGCGACAATCGCAATGAGTGTGGTAACAATCAGGTTTCCAGCGCAACGGCATTAATCAATTGAAGATTTATACAGCGCCCAGCTATACAGAAAGCGTCGCAAGAATATCCGATGTCATAGATTGGTGACTAGGAGGTCGTCAAT
Organism: Bimastos eiseni; assembly: GCA_959347315.1. Lineage (NCBI taxonomy): Eukaryota > Metazoa > Annelida > Clitellata > Crassiclitellata > Lumbricidae > Bimastos > Bimastos eiseni. The sequence continues at coordinate 28,357,157 of OY365817.1, forward strand.
GGCATAGGTGGAGACTTAAATTGGATAAGGGGGCAAGTAGTTCGGAAAAATGAATGCAGCAGAAATGAAGAACAATTGAACAGCGTATGCCTAGAAATTTTTAATATAATATATGAAATACTGTGTGTATGTGGGATATAAGCAGCTCCATCCCGTTCCCTCTAAGTCTCTGTCCTTGGTCAATGGGTCTAGAATTGCAACAGTAATGTAAATTTCAACATAAATTTCACACAAATACGGTGGATATTATGAATCAATTAAATGTCATATAAAGTTATTTTTATTGGAAAT
>OY365817.1:28362447-28412447 GCA_959347315.1 Bimastos eiseni
TAGCAGGTAAACGAGGCTTTGTCCGATGTCGTCGGTGAATGCGACCCAAAACATCGCCTGTCGGAGTTGTAGATAAATGCATATCCTGGTCGAAACAAGCGCCAAGGAAGCAGACATACGAATGATAGGCTACAACGCCCCGTTTGACAGCCGTTTTATGTAGCTCATTTATTTATTTGGGCCAAAGAAGTCAGGTAATGATTCTTCCTTCTGGGCCGTGCACATCTGAAATCATTCGCATAATTAATTATGCAAAGCTACATTATGATTATTGTATACTAGGCTACATGGCTTTTCGTAAGCGACCTAACACATCGTATGTAGGCCTAACATTTTGGTTAGAACCCAGAATATAATATTATATTGCATATATATATTTATATATATACATACAAATATAGGCTTGCGCATATATATATATATATACACCGTAGAATAGATGAACTTATATGTCTGTCTTGAGTCAGCGTCTGGCTGTTCGCATGCACCCCATTCGTGCTTTCTTATGCATTGTATTCTGGTTCTGGAACAATCTTTGTTGCCGTCAGAAATAGCGCACGATAAAATGTTATCTTAGATCTAAGGTATTAATTATATATGAACGAGAACAATCTGTCTGCGTCTCGAGAGGCTAAAAATTTGCTATAAAACTTCTTCACTTAGATGCATCGTATTCGTATGTAGCCTAAGTATGCCTATGATACATACATACATACATACATACATGTATATATTATACATTCATATATACATGCACATGCTATAGGCCCCATCGTAATCTCCAAATTTGTAAAGCGCCACTTGAAAGATAAGCGCAGGGCACCAGCTTATTCACGAGCGCTGGGTCAAATCGAAAGGGTTGTTCAAAGGATAGTCCGTGGGAGGTCAAAGTTCGGTTTGCAGGAGGTCACAAGGGAGGCACAGTAGATGTTAAGAAGGGTGTCGCTTTGGTCGTGGATTGACAAGTGGAATGTCAAGTAATGAGTCTGGGTAACAGTTCTTGAAAAGGTTAGATTTAAGTTTAGAATGGAAAGCCAAAGCCAGAGAGGTGTGATGGAAAGGGGCGATAGGGCAGATGATGTTGCATGTTCTTATGCATACAAAGGCCTACTTGCCTGCATACTTGTTGGAACTTTTATTCTGGTCTTCTGGCAATCGAACTGGAATCTTCTAGAAGATTTTGGACAAATCGCCAACAACCTAGTTAAGATCTAGAAACTTGGAGCGTCGCCTGCGCCCAAGTGCGGATAAACCTACAAAATTTCCCAGTGACAAATACACCAAAGGCCGCGTCGTGGGTATCGGATTAACACCGCATCAGCATCCCGGTTATTTTATCAGTTTCAATGCCAGGGCTGAATCCTCGAGGGGGCGGGTACACGTAAGTTTAAAGGCAGTATATTAAATTTGTCCATATAGATTCCATGGATTTGGCCCAATAGATATCTATAAGTCAATATATTAGGCCTATGGATTTGTCTTGGCAAAATCTGGAACCGTCAAACATTTGGCAGACATTTGGTTACTGGATCTACAGACTGAATTTATATCATACAAGGGGAGTGTTTCATCTCCCATTGGGTGGTCCGAAACTTAGGAAATCTCCGATTGGTATTCTGCCAATATATAGTGGCGCCTATTAAATGCAGCAATAATAATAAGCTTGATATATAAAAGTATAGCAGTACCAGTTGCAGCATGTCGAATTGGCCGCCTTCTTCCTGAGCATAAACGTACTAGGCTGGGTATACAAGCAAAGCAAACACTAATAGTCTGACTGACGGACACAATCAGGAGGCAGGAAGGCAGGCTAAGACGAGGATAAACGCTGACATCAGCATCCCACATACAGACGAATTGGGGCTAACACCCCAAGTTTCATCCGCCATCCCCACGCATATAACGGATATATATATATATATATACCAATGTATATGCCTATGTAGCCTATATTGTAGGGCATATCATGAATATACATAGTAACCTAAAGTATATTATAGTTATTTACAATTATACATACATACCAATGTACATTGCAAGCTCATTTAAATGGGCCATAATGTGTAGCCACGCAATACAATGATATAAGTTACATACCTTTCTGACCTAAGACACTGAGTCAAGCCACGTTCTGCGCATGCCTCTTAGTCTATGCCACGATTTAATCGCAGGGTTCGATTAAATACCACGCCCGAATTAATCGCCCGATCGGGGTTGTGATCCCGAAAGCGAGCATGACCCTATCAGATGGGTGTAGTCGCATACAGTTTCTCTGTTTCAACCCGTTCGCCTAATGCGCCGCTGACCAAATTACCCGGTGGAAAAACGTGCCTCTGCGGTCCACTGCAGCTGTGGTGTGGCGGAAAATCGCTTCTCTATAAGAGATACGGTGTTTCAGTGGTTTTGAATGCGGAAAAATACTGTCCGAGCTACTGGCAAATCATGTCGAGTGGAAAATTTGATCCAGCAAAATGTCACCTGACTTGCAATATATTATCTGAATTGTATTACCCGGTGGAAAATTTGTCTGTTTCGAACGGCGCTATATAAATGCTTGATTACATCACAAAGCTCTCAATGTTCGATTGATTAATTGAATTAACTTCATAAGTTTCACTGTTTCATGGTTGCATACCACCTTTGATAGTGAATATAAAACAATTTCAATTTGCCCATTTCATTCTGATATAAATAGCGGCTACAAATTAAACACAAAGCATTTGATTGGGTCATATTGTGAAAATATAATTCTATCAACAACTATCGTGGAACTAAGTCACAGTTATCTACATGCAACATTTGAATATTTTCTTAAATTTGGTAATGTTAAATAGTGTTAATGAACAGACAAAGCCGCAACAAAAGACAATCAGATATTCATCCATACCCGACCATGGGACTAATTTCAACAGGTTAAAACCAATGTTTCCTCTGTTTTTGGAGATAGAGTGCACAAGAAACTTTTGGGTGCAAGATTTTAAAATGGTTCACACTTTTGTGTGCAGGTCCTAGTTGAATATGTAATAAAAGTCTATGGTGACAAGTTCTGATATTAATAAGAAAAGTCTCTTTTCTAAGATAAACAAGGGTCATATCAACCAAAGTTTCTGAAGTATGGTAGGCTATGAGATTCAATTTACCTAATTTCAAAGAAATAAAATTGCGCACGCTAAATTCTTGTGTACGCTGGCTCCATGGCCATGTTCGCATTCACACAGGCGCACAGCTTAAATTAAACTCACATCACGACCAGCAATTTCAAGCATGCATTCGACGTGAGTAAGATGTCAAGATGCATCCATCCATGCAGCACTCGTGTGAAAATAATGAACTGCATTCACAAAGCACTGTAAAAATAATCGAGGCAGTGATATGAGAGAATGGGTGAATCTACTAACAATGCACCAACAAGCAACAAAAATAGTTTTTAATATCAGTTTACGTCCACTCTCTTTTAAGCTAATAATACACACACCAGCTGCCTATAGTCATGTTCGATGAAATCACAGATATCTGAAGTATTTTGCAACACAATAAAATTAGTACTCTAATTAGTAGGGAGACGACAACAAATCACAACATTATACACGCCAAACAAAAGGGGAAAAGAGAGGTAAATGCCTAGGGGCCAGACGAATTTTAGGGGGAATCAACTTAAGAAAAATATTATAATCACTTATACAAAGTTAGTGATTTATGCATTTTTAAATATAATATTAATGACAATTAACTACAATTAGTTCAAACTTCAGATGCTCTGCCAAGGGGGTTCGGGATTTCTCTGCCAAAGGGTCCAGAATTTCTCCCCATGAAGTTCAGAATTTTTCTGCACAGGGGCCCGGAATTTCTGTTGGCGGGCCTGATTATATTTAATTCTTCCTATGATGGTTGTGGCAGAACCACCAACAGTCCGACTTCAAACTATGCAGGAGATACACGCTGCATATAGAATAAAATTTCAATCTTTAAAACCACAGCAAACGGAGAAGATTAATATTCTCATAAATACTTGGCCGAAATCGATTGGAATCAATCGACACAACAGACTCGAGTTCTAAAACGACAGTCGTTAGTCATAATTTTTATCATGTTGCCGCATCTTTCGATTTATATAGCGTCTCTTACAGAATGACTATTACGAGGCGCACTCAGCACGGAAAGAAACCCCAGGGAGAAAAAGAACCGCTTTAAAGAGCGAGAGGTCGATGGAGAGAAGCCAGTCTTTTGTTTAGCCTGTAGTGTCTGGAGAAAGGTCATTCCAGGTAGATGGACCCACAACAGCAAACCAGGTGATGGACCAAAGCAGTCTTAATCCTAGGAACAAAAAGATCAAGACGATCAACAGAGTTCAAGGAACGAGACAAAGTTGCACACAACAGCTTTCGCCAATAGCCAGAGAGAGACCTCGGGCACTGCCTGGCTGGGCTATGGAAACTTGAGACCACTTTCAAAACGATCTCAATATTCTACCACATCACTGCGACTGGCACTTGACGACAGAATACAGATCCCACACTTTATAAAGACCTCCCTCTGAGTCAGCACGAGGTACCGGAATGTGACTTGAACGCGATGCTTGGCGAATGCCCGCCCTCGTCCTGGACTGTGAAAGACACGGCAACATCCGTATTCACCGAGTGTGAACGCCTGAAGCTGGCCCCAGCATCCGGGGCGGCCTGAGGGGGCGGCGTGGAGATGTCAACCTTGACGCTGAAGGACAGCGCCTCGTCGGACACGGCACACGACAGCACCCCTTGATCGGCAAAGAGGTTTTCAACACAGACGACATCTGACTCGCTCCTTTCATCGTCGGCGTCATTGGTCCGCATCCTTTTGGCCAGGACTGGTTCCGACCGGATTGGCTTGAGCCCCTCTGTGGTGGCCTGGGGAGCAGCCTCGTCGTCGCTGTGATGCCCAAGCCGGGCGTCACTGTCGTCCTCTGATCCGTCGGCGAGCGACTCAAGCGCGTGCTTGGCGAGGTTGCCCGTGCTCTCTGTCTCAGTGAGCGAAATCTGTCGGATGCGCTTGTGAACCATGAACTCCATCTGCCTGTGCACAGTCTCTTCCGCCTTCTTCAGCTGGTCGTTCGGTAGGGACCTCTTCCGCCTCCGGTTGGCACCCTTCTTTCGCTTCGTCTCCGGATCCGTCCAGTGCAGCATCGGCGGGGTGTTCGGGGGACTGTGGTGGGCGACGCAAGACGTGTCTATATCGTCCGTGATGCTCGTGTACTCCGTTCGGATCGGGGTGATAATCGGGGAAAACGGCAGCGACATTTTGCCCATTGACCCCTCCTGAGTGCCCCCGACCGCAAGAAGGCTGAGACCGCGGTAATTCATGCGTGTGGATTGAAGCTCGTCTGCTATCGGTCTCAGAGTGTTCCCCGCAATCGCTGCTGTATCATTTACAACCCTTTCGTCTCGTCTAGAGTTTCTGTCGGCCTCCAAAGCAAAATGAACGCGCAGATCGGATTTTTCTTCGCGGCAAGATACATCGGTGGGATTGGCCTGGGGGCAAGCAGAGCAGGAGCTGTGGCGTGTTCGCCTCGGAATGCACGCCTGCCTCTGAAACCTAGCAGCCTTCAGAGTGGGATTTCTCGTCGGGAAGATGAACGAGTGGTTGTCGCAGCTCTGTCTGTCGCAGAAAAGCCCGTGGCATCTCTCGAATTTTCTGTATTCCGTGAAAGGTCCGAGTTTCTTTTCGTTGAATATCGACGGCTGCAGGCTGTCCCCATTGGTCTGAAATACTTCTGTCGATGCAGAAGAGTTGCAAGGTACGGGTAGATTGTGCGATGGAGATGTGGGAATGATGTCGGACGACACCTGGAAAGGTCTTGCCAGGATGTACCTTTGAATGTCGTATAGGATTTGAGTCGACTGTAGAATTCCGCTTTCGTGGGCCATGACGTGACTCTCGAGGACTCCGAGTGAAGTGCGAATCGAATTCTGCTTCTGAATGATGTCGTCGACTCTAAGGTTGACACTTTCGAGCCTAGCGTAACAAGAATTCGAACAGGACATGTGAAAGATGAAAAACTACCATTACCTTAACCTTAGCATATCATTGCCATACCATTACCATAACCACACCATTCCATTGCCATACCATCACCATTCCACTTCGTTCATCCAATATATTTGACCTCTTGGTTTCTCGAACTAGAACAATTATGGCTCAGTTTCGATCCTTTGCTTCAATTGGTCCCTCTCTGTGGAATGCTCTTTCTCCCTCTGATTGCTCTAAATTTCTGCCTGGCAGCCTCTCGCCTTTTCTCAAAACCTGCTTCTACTCGCAGGACCTTGTGCACTGGCAGCACTTCTGAATGGTCCAGACTACTAGAGGCGCTCTACAATGCTTAAATACAAGACAATTCCATTACCATCCCAAAACCATACCATAACCTTACCTCAGCTATCACAAGCAGCCTCACTCAAGGAGTAGCCAGCCAGCATAAAGAGTTGGCAGCTTTATTACAGAGTGTGGACGACAACTATTAAAATCACATTCTTGTCACCCCCTCAATGGAATGCCCTTCCCTCATTACTACCTGTTACACATCATTCTGGATCCTCAAAACATTTTTATACTCTCAGGGTTCCCACACTAGGATCACAACTGAATGGCTACTTCTTGGAGCAGCACCATATAAATTAATAAATACAATACAATATTCGACAGTGATTTAACTGGTTTGGATTCGGAGTGTCAACGATGAATATTTATAGAAGTTGCGCTTATAAATGTCAGATTACAATTACCATACCCAACCACATGAAAAGATTACCTTACATCAACCATGAAGAAGTGTCTATTAACAATGAAAATCTAGAAATTTGTGCATTAATACTCTAGATGAAAGAGGACTGACTTTTCAACGGTCATCTTCAACATGGCTTCGACGGACAGAGAATTGAGGTTCTCCTTTTCTCTGTAGTAGATCTCCATGCACTCCTCCTCAAAGTCATGCAACTTCTCAACGTTGGTCTCATCCAGAAATAACTCTGTAACAACAACCACGTCAAGTTTCGACTCATAATACGATAAGAGATAAAAAGACGCAAGTTATTTTAATAAGATAATGGTAAGAAACAAGTAAGATGTAAGTTTGGTCAAGCCAGGTATAGAGGAGAGAAAGTTAAAAATACTAGATGCTAGACTGCCAATCGCGTTAGGGAGGGGTTCTAACTCACAGAAAGACAATTAATCAAAGAATACTTTCCGATAATGCCACATAGAAAAACCGGCTAAAACAGCATCATGAGTTTAATTGTAAACTGGTGGGAAGAATTAGACGGCATGAAAGGGGTCTATTGACCATTTTATTGTCATTATTATCATGTTGCATTTACTACGTACTAAAGGTAATTAATTGTGTATCAGAAGCATACAGTAATTGCTAGTGAAAGACTTCCTCAAGGTTCCTATACATCTGAGGGAAGGTTCATATCCATGCTCTCTGTGTCAAAAGTTCTCTAACTAATCGGCTATAACTACTCGAATCGAATACTAGATCAATTGTACGTGAGAAACTACAAGCAGCCACTCCACCACTGTTCGCACTCTGACAATGCCAGTCCCAAGCCTGGAAATAGGAGGTGGGCGACGCTAAAGATCTATGCTATCATACAGTGCTGTCAAACTGAAACTATTACTACCACTACAGTTAGCAACATCAGTCTTACTGAGTCCATTGTCTAGTAGCTTCTTCTTGTGAAGCCACTTTCTTCGACAGAACTTTCCCAACTGGTAGAGATGACAGAGAATGATGAGGGGCGATGGCAACATGGGCTTTGATTCATACTCTATGACGAGGGTGTATCGCTGGCACTTCCAGACCTGGTTCGAGTGCATGTAGGTTCGATTGAAGACGTTACTAGAAACACAATATAACACATTCGTCATTTCAAGTGCTAAAGCTAGCTGTTGAAAGTTTCAGCTTGAAATCTAACTGCCATACAATACAACTGCAGCTTAAAATAGTACAAATAATAACTTTAATAATAATGATAACAATAATAATAAATTTTATGATAATAACAATATTAACAACAATAATTTTAATAATAACAATAATACTAACAATAATCAATCAATCAAACTTAATATAGGATCTCTTCAAGAAATCTACTCAGTGACACAAATAATAACAACAATAATAATATTAATTAGTATTAAATAACATAAATCATAATAACTATAATATTAATAATTTAATGGCATCCAGAGGCGCTTTTGCTCAGTACGATGGGGATGAGAACCCTCAACGTACTTCAACAGCTTCTTAGAGACAGAGGAATCTTAGCCACCTTGCATGACAAAATATAATAATAATAATAACAATAAACTTCGTATGTTGATTTCAAACTGCCACAACATAGCATGACTTCTGTCACCATCTCTATCAGGAACTACAGCCAGTTATATTAGTCGGGACCTCAAATCCTTGACAGAGCAGGACTAACTAGCCCGTCCACTGTGAATACGCACCACGGTAAGTTCTATTCAGAGAATAGCTATACCCAGACTAGGCATTAAACCCGGATTAGTTTAAGCCACTCTCACGAATACAGTCCCATGGGTTTAACATTCCAATACTCACTTGAAAACAGCGATGAGAACGCTCAGCAAAAGAATAATTCCGATGATCAGGAAAACCGACATGGCAACTGGAACGAGCCATCGACCCGGAACGCACGGAAAATTTGTGGAATTGTCACTCCGAACACCACATTCAGCTGCAAATAGCAAAGCATTCTACACAGAGTTTACAAAGTGTTACTAAGTTTACCAAGTGTAACAAAGTTTACCAAATGTTACCATGGTTACCAAGTGCTGCCAAGCTTACCAAGTGTTAGTAAGTTTACAAAGTGTAACTAAGTTTACGAAGTGTAACTAAGTTTACCAAGTGATACTAAGTTTGCCAAGTGTAACTAAGTTTACGTCTTAAAGTGGCAGGGAGGAGATGGCAGAACGACCTCCCATGGGTGCTGGAAGTGGAGGCGAAGTTTAACGTTTTCGACATAAAACAGGGAGTAGATTATCAAGTTCCGACAATAATAACGAGGGCTTGCAACACGAAAATTAAAACAATTGGCCAAAGTGGGGAATTTTTTCCCCCATTCCCGCTAGGGAGGGGGTAAGATGACACGGCCGAGAGGCGCTATATGAATAATACCAGCACTGAGTACAAAGTTCTGGCTCAATGCAGTCAGTTGCTGACCAGACGTGATGAATATTCATTGACGTGTTGAATAATCATTATCGTGTTGAATATTCAGTAGGGTACGATGATGGAAGGAACGCATAAATAAATTGGTAAAAACTGACGCCAGATTTCATCGGCGTAGACCTCTCCGTAGAGCATGAAGTACGGCTTGAGGAAGATTTCCTTGACGAGATCCCAGTGGAACTCCTCGTATGGGAACCACACCGACTGGCGGAACGTCCCGAAAGCAACGAGGCTGATGAGGACGAAGACTATGAAGTAGAGCAGCTTCACCATCTGCGGATGAAAATGATTAATGGATGCATCAGGCGATCAATTGATTTTAACATTAGATGAGGGCCAGCACTAATGAATAAGACACTGGGGTACAGAGCTGAGCAGCTGAGTTCGATACCCATATCCCTGTAAGGTAGACTAGTCCTTCTTTCGCAAGGCGGCGGCATTGGTTAAATTAGATTCATAATGTAATGGGCGTCTTGCATGGCTGCCGACAGTTAAATTCTACTCCTATAACCATAGACAAGTTGAAGGGGCGCTATATAAATGTTCGATTACACAAGTAAAAAGCTACAGCAATTTCCGCACCATTTTCCCGACGATGTGCACGAGAGGTCCAAGGTGTTGACTAACGGCGAAGAAGTCGACGATTCGCGTGATGCAGAGCGCAACAGTAAGGCAGTAGAAGATGCGACCGTATTTCGCCAGACCAGGAACGAATCTCACGGCCATACCAATGAAGAACAGGATCAAGATGATCGTGTCGAACACATGCCAGAAATCTGTGAAATACACCTGGAGCTTCTGTCGCAGTCGCGTTGGCTCAGAGTTGGCGAACTGGAAATAATATGGCGGACATTACTAGAACTACCATAGTGAACCGAGTGTCAGTATCCAGCTGAGTATTACGAGCAGCACAGAGTCTGATAATGAACTGAATATTTAAAAAGGTACATTCTGTTGATTTTGATTTGCCAATTTGCACAATGTTTTAGCGATTTTTTCGTTGTGCCTCAGTTTACACCAAGAAGTAGCAACTAATAACTACAACTAAAAATGGAAGTTTCGTTTCTAACTTAGATCGTCACTTGAGTTTCGGTTCATCCCTACCACAAAACCAGAAATTGAAATTGCAAATTGACTAGAAATCGAATCGGTTGTCTTGTCTGTTTGATCTGAAAATCAATAGGAATAAAAGGACTCAACCGACACTCTTTACATCACTCTGTAGGATAATCGATTACATTTCTAATCAATCAGCATTAGATTTATCCATTGAAATTTCTAACTAATCGATTAGTTCAGAACATTGGCGTTACGCTTGTCCCATAAGGGTCCACTCTGCCTCTTAGTATACTCGATATAAAATTGCTTTTTTTAGCCATGCTGGGGTCGAGAGCGGTTTTGAGGCGGCGTTATATAAATGTAGTTGCAATCTAACAAAACTGTGTAATAACAAGAATCATTGGCGTCCCCTCCTCCTTTATCCAGGCTTGGGACTGGCACTGCCAAGCTGCAAGCAGTGGTGAAGTTCTCATAATGAATGAATGAACGAATAATTATTCATAGACGAAATGAATTCCGATATCGATCCTAACCTCGCGAACCTTCTCCATCGCCCAACCAATCATGTAGATGATGACGTACCACTCTTCCCATTGTGGCGTATCCGGAGTACGAATCAGAACGATATATATGAATGCAACCAGGAATATCGTGAAGCTTATCTACACAGGAAAACACTCTAATGATAATCTACCATTAAAATCATTTAATTGCAATAATTACGATAAATATAAACACAATTTTTTTGATTATTATTATGATAATTATTAATAGCAAATATTCCATTAGCTCCATTATCATCATTACGAAAATTGCAATAATTATTATTACTAATTTTTAATGAACATCATTGAATATTCAACAAAAATAATTTACTGTCACATAACTGAACACTTAAAACATTAACAAATGTCCAACACATAACGACTAGTCAACATGTCACTGAATATACCCAATATTAACAAATTTCTCAACACATTCATGAATATTCAACACGTTAATGAATATTCACATGTCAATGAATATTCATCAAATCAAGGTTTCTCTTCTGGTCATTAACTGACCGCATTCATCCAGAACTTGGTAATGGGAGCCGTGTAGAACTCATAGATCTTCTTTCCAAGACGAAGTGGACTGTGTTTCTTGTTTGGCACAAACACCTCCAGCGATGCAGCGACGCCTGGCTTCGACTCGGATTCGGAGGCAGGAGAAGCGCCAGAGTTACCTGCTGCCTGGAAGGAAGAACGACAACGATCTTACAATGATCGGTGCTTTTGCCCGGGGGAGGAGACTGCCTTCAATCAATCAATCAACCAACAAATGAATCAATCAACCAACCAATATATCAACCAACCATTCAATTAATCAATCAACCAATCAATCAAGTAAGCAAGCAAATGAGTGCCTTTGTATATTGGGTGAAATCACTCTGCCCCACCTTAATTTGTTTACCACTATCTTCTAATAGCAACCATACCACTGCTAACATTTCCTTCGTCTGGCATTCTTTGTCTAGTTGTTCACCTTTGCTGTTGTTTCATCACACTCTTATTTACCTTTAACAACAATTTATATGGTGCCATGACACCGCCAAGGGCGCCTCACAAACCTTTACCACTATTTACATTTTACCTTTATTTACTGTCACTACCATTTTTATTTTTACCTTTGTTTACTCTCACCACCATTTACATTAACCTTCACTTACCCTAACCGTCATTCACCTTTAGTTCTCTGCATAGTCTTATCGTCTCTTGAAGTGGCTCCACATAGATCTCACATAACATAAAGGCTCTACATAAAGCGCACACTACCTTACGCCTGCATAACAACTAAGTCGTAAAGCACAAAAAGTCACACCTTTGCCTGTGCGCCTTCCTTTGGCTGGCGCTGCGACTGGGAGCTGTGACGCGACACAACGCTGGCAGTGTCACTGTCGCTGTCACTGTCACCGTCGCTGTCACTGACGCTCCCCTTGAGGTCTTGGATGTGCTCCTCGACCGTCTGGGGCATCATCTGCAGCTCCTCCACGCTCCGATAGTCCATGACGAGGATGAGAGGAAAGAGGAGGATTCCAAGGATCACCTGCAAAACAACATATGATATATTCATTTGACCTTCACTTGACCTATAATAGGATTTTGCCTGACCTTTACTTGACCTTCAGTTGGTCTTCATCTTACCTTCATTTATTCTTCATCTGATCTGCCTTCACTTGCTTCATCTGACCTTCCCTTGACCCTTACTTGACCTTCAGTTAACCTTTAGTTGGCCTTCACTGACCTTCTCTTTACCTTTACCTATCCTTCTGCAGTGCTGCGCTTACAACACACAGCATCTCAACACAACGAATTTCCAACCAATACTGTTCACTCTGCTAGCGTCTCTGCCAGGGCGAGATCAACGGCTGTGACAGCCAAAAGATATATCAGTAAACACTGGAAGCTACCATCTGTTCGCTGATCCATACCTATAAGATCACCATGCATTGGAAATTTCATACTATCCAACTGTCAAGGGATATTCAATACAAAATAAAAAAGATGATTTTAACGATCATTAAAGATTCATAAGCAATAAAAAAACCGTTTCGCGAACCTTGGTATTTGCATATTTCCGCGTTCTCAGACCTCCCATCCACATCTCTGTGACGACGATCTGGCACCCTGTGCTGGCGATGAAAGGCCGATGATTGGCCGCAGTGGCCAGGCTCATGCATGATTGGTCGCTCCAATTGGACAGTTCATAGGTCAAGAGCAATTGGGTCAGGTCATCGTCCGTCTTGAAGCAGTGCTCCAGGAGTTCGTGCGCCAGATTGGCAAACTCTCTGAAGCAGAAAACGAGAAAAGACATTTCAATTATGCCACTGTAGATTGTAGAATGATTGATTGTGTGAATGAATGAAACTTTGATTGACAAAATGATTGATTCAAAACACTACTGAATATTCAAAACATTCAGGAATATTGAACATGTTCATTAAAAACATTCCATGTACTGAATATTCAGCAAACTGAAGAATATTCAACACATCAATAAACATTGAGAACATGAATGGTCAACAAATTAATGAATATTCAGCACATTTATAAATGTTCATCACATTAATGAATATTCATCATACTAATTAATATTCTGCATATCACTGACTAATGAAGGCTCAACTTCTGTTTGATGTGAGTCATCTGCTCACCCCGAGTATCGTCGAAGTTCATTTGCAACGTCGACTTCGAGTTCATCTTCTTCTGCCTCGTGTGCCAAGCTCTTGTACAATTTACATGCGACCAACGCCTGTAAATGATCACGGCACACAGGATTATAACAATAATATAAATAACAATAATAATAATAGAACAAATAATGACAATAATAACAATATAAATAATAATAATAAAAAATAATAATAATAATAACAGTAACCTCAATTGAGTCGTTTTTACATAATATGAAATTCCAATCGCTGCGTTTCTCCTATGCAAATAATCGATTACAAAGTGCTGTCAAGATTTGTGAGATGCCTTGAAATCAGAAGATACTAACTGTCAATTGCGATTATTCTACGTACTCAACAATAACATTCAACAATGTGATTTATCACAGTTATTACAATGAATTCATTAAGAACCACAATCCAATGACCAGGCTCACTAGGATCTCATGTAATGCGACATTTATATAGCACACTCTAAGATATCCAAATATGATGATACCTATCCTAGAATGACAACTGTGCTTAGATGAGACAATGGGATGCTAACCTTAAAATAACAATGGTGCCTATATAAAAGACAATGAGATATATACCTTAGAATAACGATAGTGCTTAGATGAGACAATGGGATACCTACCTTAGAATAACAATGGTCCTAATATAAAAGACAATGGGCTACCTACCTTAGAATAACAATGGTCCTAATATAAAAGACAATGGGATACATACCTTAGAAAAACAATGGTGCTTATACAAAAGACAATGGGGACACAGACCTTAGCCAGAGCCTCCTCTCCGCGCTCCCACATGAACCGTGCCATCTTCTGTCTCCGCAGCAGAACCGCCCAGACCATCAGCTCACTGTAGGGATATCGGAAGCGGTTGTTGACGGGGGGCAGAGGGTCAATGGCTGGAACCGAATTTATCACTTTGCCAATACCACCCTACAAAAAAATACACAAGGCAGCTGTAGGCAGCAGATGAAAATCATCGATACTGTGATGCAACCAGTATCTATTAATTTAATTACAACCCCTACAACAATCGCCCCATATCAATAACCCCCAACATACAACCTCTATCCTCCTCTTCCTTATCTTTCTCATCATCATCATTCTTTAAAAAAATTGTATAGTGTCCTTTCAAGGCAACTATTCAAATTCGCCCCCAAATCCAGCAAGGACAAATAGGTAAGTTTTCAAATGGCCATATTAAAAATGCACCAATACACAATTGAGGGAACTTGGCACTGGTCTATTTAAAGCCTAAAGAAAATTACCATGGCAACCAATGAGCCTAAACTTGGGACTGGTCTAAAGCCTAAAATAAATTATCATGGCAACCAGCAAACCTAAACTTGGCACTGATCTAAAGTCTAAAATAAATTACCATGGCAACCGATGAACCTAAACTTGGCACTGGTCTAAAACCTAAAATAAATGTCCATGGCAAATAACAGACATGAACTTACCTTGTTCATCACCGCATTATAAGTCAGTCGGAATTTCTTGCGACAGTAGTTCGACCTATACGCTCCACTCATCAGTTTATTCACGACCTGACCTATATCTAGAAGACTGTAGCGATAGTCAGATGGCAAATGTTTCTTTGACAAACACACAAATAAAAATTATCATTATCATTGGTGTCATTTTCTTAAAGTACAGGTAGCTATATATAGCTTTATTGAATCTCCTGCAAAACCCACTGCAGGGAGATCATCACGTGAATAATCAAAGAATGAACAATCAAAAAATAATCGCAACAAGAATTAACAAATATTTTTGGAGCAGTGAGACAGTAACGAGAATGTAAGCACTAGGATGGAGACATTTGTCTAATATTTCATATATAATTGTTATCGCTATCACAACTATCATTATTGTTAATGCAAGTAATATTTTTAGTACTGTTGTTTAATAAAAACAATGAAAATTTACACAACATTTTTAAACAAATAATTTATAATAGTGATATAAAATTATTAACATCAATATTAAATTTAAGTCAACTTTTGATCCTTCTGATTAGATTGACTTGATCTTATTTAAGTTTACCATTTTGAGTTCTTTGAGCAGATGTTTCAGGGTACTTGAGGTATCATGTTGCTAAATGAAACAAACAAACGTCTGCAGTAACACTGACAAAGTGAAATTGTAACATAGATAGAGTAGCACTAACATTCATCAAGTGGCTTCATAACACTGCTGTAGCAACACTGTAACATTCATAGAGTAACACGGTAACATTAATAAAATGACCTCATTACACTTATAAAGATACACTGCAACATTTCTAGAGTAACACTGTAACACGGCCTCATTACATTTACAAAGATACACTGTAACATTTCTAGAGTAAAACTGTAACATTGACCTTGCAACGCTTATAAAGAGACATCATAACATTTCTAGAGTAACAGTGCAACATGTCGACAGTAGCACTATAACAGAGAGGAGCCCACAGAAAGTAACTGTAGTTTTGGTAATAATAGCATAGAAATACAGTAACAAAAGAAAGAAAAACTTGGAAAAATGCATAAAATATTCCATAAAAACTGATTCGCTGAAGGTCAAAAGGTAACGTGCAGATAAAAGGAAGTTGATGAGTTTTCTTACGTGTCGAGTACTAGCAAACATTGCTTTAACAGGTTGACTCTTTGTGCTGATAAGACCCTGTAATGTAAATAAATGACAACACATGTATGACAACCAAACTGGAAGTCGTGGTTGATGGCATGTGGTAGACAGCCTCAGCAGATGAACTGATGAAATTTGAAAATAAGATGAAATATTATTGATTTATCAGGTGACATGATTAAGCGATGTGGTATATAATTGATGGTGCTGAGCAATTGTGAGCAAAGGACTTCTTGCTCAAAAGGTCCCTACACAGTAATTGTCTTTACAGGGCAAACTCTCCAACCAATCAGCTGGGGCCCTTAAACCCAACACCAACCGATCATAGGTGGTATATAAATAAACTGTTGTTTAACCGACCAAGTTGTAGAGCTCTTCGAGTCGTTCGATCGTTAGCCACTTGTTCATGTTGACTCCGTTCTCGATCAGCAGCTTCACGAAGTCAACTCGGTTGTTGGCGAGCGCGTCCATCATAGCTTGATCCAACGCGCCTTCCTGAAACACAGCAAAGAAACAATTATCAAACATGAGAAGAAGAAGAGAAGGAAGAGGAGAAGAAGAAAGTTCGACATAAGCCTGCCCTGATAGAGTCAATGGGTACGACGTGCTAGCGACTTCATTTTCTAAGCCTCGGCTTACGAGGGCGGGTGACCACTTCCACATCTTCCCACCGACAGTCTACAGCTGGTGAAATCATTACAGATGGGATCTGAACCCCGACCTCTCGACTGTCAGTCCAGCACACCAACCACTGCTCCATCTAAACATACATACCAACAGACACACATGGAGTACCAGATAAACAGATAGACACAAACAAACACAGATATAAACAAACATCTTTCGCATACCCACCGGCCAATCCTGACCATAGACGAAGATGTGACTCTGAGCAATGTCGACTCGGTCCCAGGCGAGCGCTCGACTGAGCTGGTCGGGTGCGCTCGCATTCTGACCTAAAGAACATAAATAATAATGTATGGGATTTAAAAATCTAAAACCGTAAAAGTATACATTTTTCTATCAACCTTACTCATTTCTCAGTGAATTGACCGGGGGAGATCCTTCACCACTGCTCCCCTTTCATGGGTGCCACACCATTTGAGGTCCCAATTTACAGAACGTGTTACCCAAGTTTCTAATCTCTGGAACACAAATAGGTATCATAAGACCACTACAGAAGTTATTACATTACAGTAGATTAGTACTAAAGATGTTGTAAAGTTTTGATGGCATGATCAAAACATAATAACCATCCGTAACGATAATCGTAAGGTGATGTAATGTAATTTAATGGTAATTGTCTCGTACATGTAATGAGTTTGCGATCAAAAGCTAGTAATAGATTGGTCAATGGTTCTGACTTTTGAGGAGTGCTGCCAAGATCGCTCGATCGATGTCCTGCGCCTGTTCTTGTATTCGGAAAACCGTAATCTACAGTGAACAGGAAAAGACAAACAGTCACAAACAAATACACATCCAAGCACACGCACACAAGAACATACATAAACAAACAGACACAAGCAGGCACACATATAAACACAGATACAGGTACACAAAACACGGATGAACGTCAACATACGAGATGTTTCTTGTTCTTCATACACATCATGAGTTCGATGAACGTCTTCTCGGCCGCTTCCGTCGCGCAGCAGAACGTTCGCTTGATCGTCACAATGAGCTGGTCGCGAAGCGTCTCCGGCATTGTCCTATTCGACAAGAACAAAAATACATAAACACAAACAGACAAACGTACACAGGCAAACACACATATGTACAAACAGACGCAAATACGTGGTGCTACATTCAATACGTTTGCCACTCATTAAAGTAAAAAAAAATTCCTTTCTCACCGATTGTATAAGCAATGGCTCAAAGAAGTTACCAATTAATCAACTAAAGTTAATTACACAATGAGTCAACCAACATAATGCAATCAATCAACGTAAAATTGTAAATGTGAACAACCAAATGCAACGTAGTCAATTAATGTAATTTAAGTCAAATGTTATGTTGTAATTATATCAACACAATGCAATAAATCAGTGGAATGCAACGTAATGTAATCAATCAACGTAATACAATCAACCAAATCAATGCGATCCATGAAATACAACATAATCAGTGAACGTTAACATAACCAAAATGCAATGCAAACAATCAGCAGAACGCAATCGCGTAAAAGCTTCAATCAACACAACGCAATCAATCCCCAGCAGCTCTCAAACCAAGCGATATAATGACACCTGCACTAGCGAGCAATGAGTTAAAACTCACCCGTCATCGCTGGCATACTTGTGAGCAAATGCGAGCAGATCGGCCGCCCTTCCACTTCCATCTATGATGACAACGGGAAAAGGAGGATTTTCCGTGATGCAGTCAAGGACGGTTCGAATAGTATTGCATCCACCCTCCAGGATCAGATAGACAACCGGAGTCGTGTAGTCCTTTCCACTGCTTCCTATTACAAAATTATTAAAAGAACATGGTGAAATGGAGCAGTGTGTTGAATTGGTCAGAATGTCAATTGGTCAGAGCGTCAATTGGTCAGAGCGTCAATTGGTCAGAGCGTCAATTGGTCAGAGCGTCAATTGGTCAGAGCGTCAATTGGTCTGCAATTCAAAGTTGGTCAGGAACATATCTGTCCATTCCACACTCCGGTCATAAACGTCAGTGAATCCTTACGCGTTGAGATCTGTTGTGAGATGTACTTCTCGAGCTTCTTGCGGAGAATAGCCTCGAAACCAATCCTTCCGACCGTTCCATCATCCGACAACAGGAAGTAAGAGTGGTTACTGTTGAGCAGGAGATTATTGCTGTTAGGTGCAGCCATGGCATGAAACGACGTATTGCCCTGTTCAAAACACATGTTCACGTTACAGTAACGGCATGCGCTGAAGTAATACCACATGTTAAAGTAAAAGCTGATGTTAAGGTAATAGCCTGTGTTAAATTGATAGCAAATGTTAAAGTAATTGCATGTGTCAAAGTAAGAGCATATGATAAAGTAATTGCAAATGTCATAAAGGAAAAGAACATGTTAGGGTGATGGCACAAGAAAAGGTAATGCCACAATTAAAATAGTGGCACTTGTTAAAGCAAGGTCACAATTCAAAGTAATCACACCTTAAAGTAATAGCACATGTTAAAGTAATACCACAGTTTAAAAAGTGGCACTTGCTTAAGCTCAGCCACAATCTAAAGTCATGGCACATGTTAAAGTAATACCATATTAAAACAATGTCAATCTTTAAAAGTATGGCACATTTGAAAGTAACAGTACACTAAAATAAAACACCACAATTTAAAGTATAGACATGGTTGAATTCAATTTCTATCTCCAATTCCAATGCACTTAAATCAGATAGCTTGCTGAAACAGTCCCTTACCCCTCTTCCGATGAGTTCCTCCCTGTTGTGGACTATTCCCCATGGGACTATACCCAGGGTGACAATGTTGCTTCGTGACTGGATGAGGGTATCACCCAGGGCATCACCAACGTGCTTCATAACCCCTGACAACAAAACAACAAACAGTAATAATAATGCCGCTTCCTTTGTTGATCGACCGAGTTTGAAGAGTGGTAGCCATTGAGGAGAGAGAAACTGCTGAGTTTAATAAGTGATTAAAATAATTAAAAAAATAATGACAATGATAATAAACTTGATAATAAACTTAATAATAATGAAAATAATAATAATAATAATAATAATATAAAAAATTGGATAGCCAAACATCAATACTAGCATTAGTAATCATAATAACAGACATGATGAGTACATCGACCGTATGCTGTCGGTGGTAAGAAGAGACAGCAAAGGAGAGGACTCATCATCTGCCTCTGTATGCGAGAGAAAAGATAATGAAGAAGTCGCCAACACTTCATACTCATGGCTGCCTATAAGAAATAGCCAAAGGAACTGCTCCTCTTCTTCTTATTCTTTAGACGCCTAATCCTCCTCCTCCTTCTTTTCTCTTCTTCTTCTCCTCATCCCGCTCCTCCTCCTTTTCCTTTTTGTTCTTTTCCTCCTAATCCTCCTCCTCCCCTTTTCTCCTCCTCCTCCTTCATCTTCCTCTCCTCCACTTCCTCATCTTCTCTTCATGCCATTCTTCTTCTGCTCCTACTCCTTCTCCTCCTCAACCAATTCTCCTCCTCCTATCTTCCACCTCCTCCTTCTTCTTCTTCTGTTGCTCCTCCTTCTCCTCATCCTTCATTTACTCCTCTTCCTCCCATCCTCTCAATATTCTCCTCCTCCTCCTCCTCCTCCTCCCCATTTTCCTCTTCCTTCTTAATCTGCCATGCACACATAAACGTGAAAACCCCGTGACTCCTTCCTGACCTGTGTTGGTGCCTCCGGTGATGATCCACGCCCCTGTCGTCTTTGCCGCCTTGAGCAGACCCTGGCGCCAGACCCGTCGTAGCTTCGGCTGGAGGTCGAAGTTGGCGATTCCTCCGTGAACCGAGATGAGGAGCTTGGGAGCATCCAGACCCCAGAACTGCTGCAGCAACATCTGGATCTTATCCGGTTTCGTATCATAGGACAATCGAATGTACTGAAAAGAAGATGAAACAACTCTTACAAAGACAGGTCTTGAATTATCCAAACTAGACCAATCGCACATTAGACAATGTTACAGTAGAAGCTACAAATGACACGACTCTCTTGTTCCAACAATAACACATGTAGTCTAAGGAATTCAAAAACCTTTTAAAAATATCTAAAGACTTCCAAAGAATTCTTTAAAAAAACTTACAAAGAGTGTTAAAGACTTTATAACCTTCTAAACACATCAACAAACTTCTAAAGACTTCTATAGTTCTTTCACATTTTCCATATGATATTGCCTCAAAATGAAGCCATGCTCAAAAGTTATGATCTCAAAAGTCTTGTAGAGTCACGGTCAAAGTCCTGGAAAGTCGCAGTCAAAATCTTTTAGAGTCATGGTCAAAGTACTAGAGTGTCATGGTCAAATTCTTGTAGAGTTGCGGACGAAGTCTTGCAGAATCGTGATCGAGGCCCTGGAGAGTTGCAGTCAAAGTCCTAGACAGTCACGGTCAAAGTCTAGTAAAGTCGTGGTCGAAAGTCATGAAGAGTCGCGTTCGAAGTACTGACCTGTGCCTTCGTCGGATGTGGACCACCCTGGAACTCGATCGTTCCGTAGGCGTCTGTTGGAGTGGCCTCCGTGTGTCTGTTGACATTCCACTTCTCGGCTGGATAAGTCACCCGGACGACACCCTCCGGAAGAGATGGATGGTTGCGTTGAATGCGACCACACACACACCTACAAACAACAACGATAACAGATCAGACAATTGCCATTATTATTATTACTTATAATAATAATATTATTATTATTATAATTAGTATTATCAATATTATCACTATTATTAATAGGCTCTATCATATATCACTATTATTATTATTATTGCACTGCATACTGGTCAGTATGATTATTATCATTGATTATTATTAATCATTATTATTATCATTATTATTAGTAGTAGTATTACACTTCATACTTATCATTAGGATTATACTTGATTATTGTTGATTATTACTATTAGAATTATTATTATTATTATATTATCATCATCATTATCATTGTCAAAGGAACTAATACAATACTGTGAGAGGTACTACAGAAATCCGACAACACAATACAATACTATTAGGGACGCATAGCAGAGATCTCCTTATAATGCACTGGAAAGGGGTGAGTGGTGAGAACTTGATAGAAATTAATATCCTCTATTATTGGCTTAGACAGCTATTTAGACAAGTAGGACAGTGTGGGAGGAATGTGAGACTAGCATGTCACTTATCTCTCATTGTTCACATTGTAATTAACTATCACACAGGGAGTGGGACAGCCTGGCCCATCCATTACAAATCCTTCAATCTTGTCTAAACGGTAGGATTGGTTTTATGCCCAGTGAAGTATAGACCTTTTATAGGGAGGGGTGCGTCACACCTTGTATGCAGATAGGGAGGGCTAAAAAAAGACACAATCGTCGGGTGGGTGGTGATTTTCCGTATTTCTGCATACATTCTAAATGCATGACCTCTATAATTACCAACAATGATTATTATCGGTAATTTTTTTTATTACTTTAGTTACAACATATTCATCATTATTATTATTACCATCATTATTACCATCATTAGTTTTATTACTACTCCCTTCAATACTACTACGACGGCAACCACTATGCATACTGCCTCAATGTAATGTGATGTTCACATTTCCAGATACATTCCAATTATCATTCTACTGCCATTATTATCATCATACTTATCAATGCATCATTCTTATCATTGTTCTACTTTATGATGACCTTAACCATCCAATGCACCAGTATTATTTAAATTAATAACATCATTATTATTTAAATCATTTAATAACATCATTATTATTTAAATCATTAATAACATCATTATTACTTAAATCATTAATAACATCATTATTATTTAAATCATTAATAACATCATTATTATTTAAATCATTAATAACATCATTATTATTTAAATCATTAATAACATCATTATTATTTAAATCATTAATAACATCATTATTACTTAAATCATTAATAACATCATTATTATTTAAACCATTAATAACATCATAATGATGATTGTAATCTTATGAAGCAAAACAACCGCATTTTTATATTGCCCAACTTAAAAACTTCAGAAGTGCACATGCCAACAATTGCAGTTAAATATTACAAAGCAACTTTGTGCAAAGAACTTGATTAAGATCCCTACACAGAAGAGTATTTGAAAAATCATGGCAGTGATAACAGCAGCAACGACGACGACAGCAACAACAATAGAACAACAACAGATGAGTAAGTAACCTGTTCCTTGGTTCTCCAGAACTGACGAATTTCATGCATTCTCTCTTCTGAAACGTCTGCTCAATCCACTGATGCTAAGACAACACAATCATGAATATTCAACATTAATCACGAATATTGAATTAAACACAATCATGAATATTCAACGTTAATCACGAATATTGAATTAAACACAATCATGAAAATCGAAAACAAAGGTGAGATATGGCAACTATCCTCAGCAAATGTAAGAATACCTCAACTCATCATTAGCAACAGGTAATAAAAGGTTACAAATATATCCTGAGTAAAGGTATACATATCATCCTTAGCAAAGTCAAGCTTACCTTTACCTATCATTAGCTACAGGAAAGACAAGATAAACAATGTTAAACATCTGTAGGTAATTATCATTAGGCAAAGGTAGAAGAAGGTAAGTAAGTTACCTCTGACAGACTCGACTCTGACTTGGACTTTCCGTCCATCCCGTCCTTGGCTTGCATTCCTAACAAAACAAAGTTCACTGAAATCACATTCAATTCATGCAATACAGTTCTCTGTGACCACAGTGATAATAATTATGATAATAATAATAACTAAAATGGAACTGCAATGATGATCATGATTACTATAATAGTAATAAGATTTCTAATAGTAATAATAGTAAAAATAGAATTCAATGAAAGCTCAAATTAATTTCTGAACAGCTGAAATCAAGTGCAGACCAACCAGAATCATTCTCTGAAAAACTGGAACAATAATATTTCATCATCATTATGGGACTCTGTGGCGTAGCCGTGGCAACATGTTCTGTGTCTTGCAACTGATGGGTTTCAGACTCAAACCCACCAAAAGTCACTGCTAAATGATCTAGGATAAGTTAACCCACAATTGGAAAGCAACGGAAAACTACCTCACTCAGCCTCATCCCCCAGTGGCATAAAGCCCACGCTTCCTTTATGCCAACGCTTCGGGCAGAGAACTCATCATCGTCGTCGTCGTCATCACCACCACCACCACCATCATCATCATCAAGTATCGCATTTATTACTGTTATTGCTATCATTATTATTGTCAGTCATCGCCACTACCACCATGTCATACCCATATCAATGTCATTATTGATTTTTAAAATCAACGGTTTGTAGTTACGTCGATTACTAGAGGGAACCACTGTAGTTGGCACATCGATGCGAATTAGTTTCATTTCAACAGATATTGGTTGCAAGCAGACGATTGAGTTGATGAATATAATGTTGTCGATTGACTTAGTTTTATTGACCAGTGTCTAACGAGATCTTAAACCTCCGTTGCCATTCTCATTATTGTTCTTGTTATTTTTTATAACTGTTGTTGCCATTATTATAAACATTGTACTTATTGTTTATTTATGTCATAAAAATAGCTGTTGTTGAACTTGTTGCCATTATTATTGTTGTCATTTGCTGTCGTCATCGTCGTCGTCGTCATCATCACTATTATAATTAACAGTAACAAAGGTGAAATGTTGAATGCAACAAGACATGATGAAAAAGACTGAATACAGTAAATCATGTGTGTATATATTGAGCATATATTGAGCATAAGTACAGTACACTGATCTATACATGTTACCACATAATATATTATTTGCACAAATTGTTGCACACCACAGGGCATCCGTAAATACTGGTATGTACACAATAATTTCTTTCGCTGTTGCGGCAATTCGTGTAGCGCCACTTGAGAGAAACTAATCAGACTCTCTGTACTAACCTAAATGATGTTAAATGTGGTTAGAAAGAGGAGATTTCATTGGTGAGCAACACCATTGATCAGATAATTCAGAAGAACAGAAGAGTAACCAATCACAGGTCTGTGTACAGACACACACAGACACACACAGACACAGACACACACAGTATAACTACATTGTCTTCACACAAGATTACCGAAGCCAAATGAATAGAGTGCTCGACCTGTAACTCGGAGACAGGCCTGCTGCTATAGGGGCAGGAGGGGGCAAGTGCCAAGGGGCTCAGCGACTTTTTAGGGGCTCAGGGACCACTCTCAACCTCCTTCTATAGCATAACTATTTAAAGTTAGTTTAGAGCATCTGATTAGTTTAGAACTTTAGATGCCCTGATTATGGGCCCAAAATGTCTGACTGCTCTGCCCAGCGGAATCTATGTCGCATAGTTATAGAAGCTACTAATTAACGAACCGCAATTAATGAATTACCTGTTTGTTGTGCAGCCTGCAGCATGGTCATTGCTCTGCTGCTTCCCTGGTAAGAGTGAAGCCACGAGAACCTTGTGCCTGTGGCGGCTGCCTCCATTGTTAAACTGATTGTTAGCGTATAGGTCTTTGTTCACCATTCGTAGGCTATGTCTTCTGTCGAATCGGGAGACAATAAGAAACTCGGGAAGACCAAACCCAGCCACAAGAGTTCAATCACACAGATTATTTTTATTTCTTTTCTAAAAATTCACTATTTACTCTAATTCAATCCGCAACGTCTCAAACGTAACCATATTCATCTCTCATCAGATCGTAATAGTAAACTCCAACTTTCTAAAGTAGTACTCTAAAGCCAAGCGTGGGGCCCCAACTTATTCACGAGCGCTGTATTGTGTCAGAGATTGCAAGCGGAGATATGCATCCAGCGGCCACAGATCAGAGATGGTAGACACAGGACTCACACATATAACCCACAATTTTCCTCCTGTAGCTTCAATCAATGAAGGTTTGCGTAATGTTTCACTGTGCAAAAACTAAAGTAGATGATCAATCCTCAGCTGCAAACATCTACGTAGTAATGTAGCAGCTGTAGTAGTAATGCACACGGATTCAATCTGTGGTCACCAAGAGGCAGAACAAATGCTCGCATAGAAAATCATCGGTAGTTCCAGTCAGAACTGAAAATCTCTAGACCTGGAAACAGCGTTTGAAAGGTTGAGTATCAACGAGAGTCAAGCTCACTACTCCAATAATATAGTCTTCTCTCCAGAGAATACGTCGCACGTTCAGAATTATCGTATTAATCGCAATATCTACGAGTTCCCATTTGGTACCAGATAGCAACAAACGGAACGATCCTCTAGGCAGGTGAAGCTCCAGTAGTAGAAACAAGATCCAGCTGAAATGTGACTAAATTCTCTAAACAAGAACCCGCTCGGTCAATCGCCACTATCTTACTAAACTGTGCAAGAATCGCTGCACATAGACGCTGCCGTTGTTAGCGAAACACCAGCTAGAACTAGACCATCGGCTAACAACAATGGCAAGTAGGTCGGTTGGACAATTTGAAGAACGTACCTTGGTCCAAGAGCTATTTATTAGTCTAACACCAGTCACCTGAACTCACCGGTCTCCTTGGTCTCCTATACACGCCATGGGTCGACGCATTCAGCAACGAAATAAATCCATATCGCACTAACAAACACGTCGTAATGATTTATCGGCCGAATTCTGATACCGCTTGAATCCACTTCACTAGGGAGGTTAGTTATAAACGCTTAAAAAACGCTGTGTCAATAATGACGATTGAACTGCTCCCTCCTCCTTAATCGCGGCTTGGAACTGGCAATACCTGAGTTAGGGCAGTGATGGAGTTGAACGATCATTAGGGTTGATTAGTCAAGTTCTGGTGGTGCCAGTCTGAAGACCTCGTCAAGGAGTAGGGCGACAAGTGTGGAGATAAGCGGTCTGAATGCTAATCAACGGAGACTGTTTTGTGGAAACAACGAGAGTGACTGGCAATGATAGTCCATTATTTATTTAAAACAGCTGTCTATTGTTCTCTCTCTCTCAGAATGCAATGGCATACCAAATTAGAAAGTGTGTTTGCGTACTAAGGTTTGTATGAAAGCACACAGATAAAACCACCAATTCATCCATCATTCAACCATTCATCCACCCACCCATCCATCTGATCCACCCATCCAATCATCCACCACTCATCTATCCATCTATCAACCAGTCACACATCCATCCAAACACCCCACGTCCATTCATCCGTCCACCCAATCATCATCCAACACTCATCAATCCATGATTAACCATTATCATCATAATTCATCCAAATTCCTCTACCTATAGACCCCTCATCTATAGACCCCTCATATATAGATCCCTCATCTATAGATCCCTCATCTATAGATCCCTCATCTATAGATCCCTCATCTATAGATCCCTCATCTATAGATCCCTCATCTATAGATCCCTCATCTATAGATCCCTCATCTATAGATCCCTCATCGTCCGTTCTATTCATTATTTGCATCCACTGAATAACCTTCATCAAAGTCTCAGTCCATCTAACTAAATAATCTAGTTCACCCACAGTCAAACCGTTTTAGACCGGTCTTCCTATAGCCAGACAATTACACGTTAGGCTCCATTAAGCACCCACCACCTTCACCACACCGATCCTGCTTTCCAATTGCCCAGGTCCTTCTTCAAACTGAGCTACGATTTTCATTACCTTCCGTACTCTAAAACATGTCCAGGTATTTCACCAATTGGTCCAATCACTCACTCACCTGTGACGATGCCAGACCAGGTAGACATAACACCTGTGAATAAAGTCTCTCTCCCCTTTCTCTCTCTCTCTCTCCATCTCACTGTCTGTCTCTCTCCCCTCTCTCTAATTCTACATCTCTCCATCCCTATCTCTCTCTCTCTCTCTCTCTCTCTTCCCCTCCCCTCTCGCTGTCTCTCTCTCACCACGTGGATACCTTTACCTTACCACAAATTCTTTTTCTAACACCACAAGACTTGCTTAGTGCTTACCCTATGTCGCCCAATCCCATAATGCCTTTTCTTTCTAGCAACCCTCCCTCTGTCCCTAATAGATCAGGACTCGAGGACACAGTTCACCCCAAGCTCAATTATTTTCTTGAACTCGGTCTACTTATTTCCGGTCACATGAACATTCTGTCCACACGCCGCCACATCGTATCTCTCCCTCTGTTGCACCACCCCTCGGCCACAGTAAGACCCACCCTGGCTGCGTCCAAGTTCCTAAACAATTCAAAGGTAGAAACAACATCAAACCTTGACAACTCCAAAACTCTTGGCAACAGTTCATAGAAAACACATCCCACTAACCGGTTTTATGGGCCACCGCTGAGGAGATGGCTGACAACTAGCTCATTCAAAGTTCAATGTTGTTTCCCCAAATTGCAAATACATTCCTGGATTCCAATCCAAAGCAATGTTTGTTCTCGGTAGGTAAATATCTACAAATCCTGTTCGTTTGGGTGAGAGCTGAAGCAGATAATCTTCTGAATCAAAAAGAGGTGTCTTAGTAAAGGAGCTCTTTATGAGATGGCAAAGCTCTAGTGATTAGAAGTCAAATTTATGAACACAGACCTGATTCCAAACTGAATTAAAATTCATTTTAGAATATAATCACTCCATCACTGCTTCAGGGCTTGTTTGAAATCATAATTTAGATATATGATCCTGAAACAGGAAGAAGAACATCTTCCTGATTCTGAAGGCCAGCCAGCCAGACCATTTATGCAGACGTATGATTAAAGAATATACTTACTTAGTGACTTACTTCATTAGGAATATAATTATAATTCACTCATCAGGAATAATTAAATGAAGTCATAAGGAATAGTTTTATGAATAAAATACAGAAATGCACACCATAACCAAGTTTACACGAACGGCACTTGTGTATTTATAGACCAACAAACAATACCGACAACAAATGCCCTACAGTTTAGCATATTTACACACAAATAGGAATTAACATAAATAGACACACACACAAGTATATAAATACAATACATGCATATATATATACATATATGTATATATATATATATACATATATGTATATATAATTAGAAATGTACTGATTGCCATGTCTACATCCCTTATTTACATAAAAAATTTTAACTGTCCTGCACACTCATGAAGTGTATGACTAGAGCCCATGTGCATCTGTGTGTATAAGAAAGAGAGGCAGACAACTAGACAGACAGACAAAGACCGACAGAGACAGACAGACAAAGACGACAGAAACAGACAGAAAGCAGAAAACAATAGACAAATAATTAAACAGAAACACTGTGTAATAACTGACAGTTTATTTGTCTAATCCTTTGATAGATTTGTTCCTTTGCCGTTAATCTAGCAAAATTTGAAACAATTGAGTGGATTAATTTGAATTAGATGACAGCAAATAACAATATGATAAAAAAAAGTACTAACAATTCATCCTCAATTAAACACAAATTTGATATTTCATCAATCTTATTACTTCTATATGGCCAATATAAGTAAGTAAGTGAGTGAGTGAGTGAGTGAGTGAGTGAGTGAGTGAATGAGTGAGTGAGTGAGTGAGTGAGTGAGTGAGTGAGTGAGTGAGTGAGCGAGCGAGCGAGCGAGCGAGCCAGCCAGCCAGCCAGCCAGCCAGCCAGCCAGCCAGCCAGCCAGCCAGCCAGCCAGCCAGCCAGCCAGCCAGCCAGCCAGCCAGCCAAAATACAAAGGTATGTCAATAGATGGTCACTTGAAGAGTAGTCCTTTAATGAAGCTAGACCTGAAGCAGCCATGTTTGCTAGTGACTCCTTCATTTTCTCAGCCTCAGCATGCAAGGGTTGTTGGCCAATTCTCTCCCTTGCCATCTTATCTTCCCAACGACAGCGTACGACAGCCTACGGTTAGAGCTGAATTGAACCCTTGACCTCTTGATTGACATTCCAGCAATGTAATGCAGTGACTTATATAGCGCCCTTCGAATCAGAGGCGCTCACGACTCAACACAAAGCTTAATGGAGAACAGGAAAGTCTTCAGGCGCTTCCAAAAGGCAGCAGAGGGAAGAGAGAACAGCTTCTCTTGAAGAGGACGGGGAGGCTGTTCCAGTTGGTGGAATCCACATAGGCAAAGCATGTAAACCCCTCCACCATCAAGAACTCCAGTGTCCCCAATTGAAGAGAGATCTCAGTATAAATCAGGACCAACTTGGAAAATCCAGGTCAAAGTCTGGCTCACAATATTGCAATGAACTCCTTAAATGTAAAACTACCCTTAAATTATGATTCCGTAACATTCCTGCACACTGGGACATCTTGTGGACCGACCAGTCCTTAAGATTATGAATAGCTCCATATGAACAGCTTCATACATATGCACATGTCTTACAGAACAGAACCGGATTTTTGAACGCATGCATTTGCAAAATAGATACTTTCAGCAAATTACGACATGACTAGCCTATTAGCCATGTGTCAACTTTACAGTTGATTGGCTACTCTAATGGAAATAAAATGTAAAACTTTTGGAAAATCTGGAATGACTAGCAAAGAAAATTGAACCTACTGAAATTCAAGAAACAAAACTGTTCGTCTGATGTGGCCTTGGAACGAGAACTCCTAGTGAAGACTGTTATTTTATTTTTAAAACCAGCACAATGACTTCTCAGCCAAAGTTTATGCAAGTCTCAAAGTAAACACAACCTGGACTTGTACAGAATTAAACTCAGATAACTTCACAGACACTCCACTTCGATCACTTGTTCCCTGTGACTCCACAGATCACATATCGCATGGTCAAGAGGACAACTTGGGCTTAAATTCACCCCACTTAGCTCAATGCCATGATAACCGCCCACTGTGATACTCATGTATAAATCACAAATACATTTAAGTTACTATCATCCTTGTATTGGATGAGTCGTTAAATAAACTGAAGTAACTATCTACAGTTGCATGATTGACCCGCGATTGAACAGTGACGGGTATATTATACAACACAATATACATGAAAGCTGACAAATCCATGCACACGTGGATTTCCGCTTAAAAATTGGCGAGAGAGTAGTTCGTCATGGAAAGGGCGCGCACAAGGTGGCCGATAATTAAGCAACTTACATCATAAGTCACCCTAAAAGCACATTTTAATTAAACAAATAGCATCCCAATCCGTACTCGGATTATATATTTGATAAACGCCACAAAAAATTGTAAAAACAGTCCTACAGTTAAATACAAGCGAGGCTTCATGTGTGTTGCGCAATGCGATTGCAAACACCCGGATTAATAGTTATCGAAGAGTATTCATTCGACATTAAATAATAATTAGAATTTATCATTACCTGATATGCAAGGTCGCAAAACATAACTTTTGAATATTCCAACTTGCTCTTGCTTTCTACAATACACGATTTAACGCTAAATTTTCACATTTTGCCGTGTGTTTAAAAACCTGTTCACAAAATCACACGATACCCGCCATTTTTATTTTTCTGCGTAGCGTGCTTTTGCCCATTCATCGTAATTGTAATCTCCAAACTTCTAAAGCGCTTCTCGAGAGCCAAGCGCAGCGCACTAGCTTATTCACGAGCGCTGATAGAGCAATTAGTCCTAACTATTTAATACTGAACAACAGTATTAACTTTTCTTATTATGAAATAGGTTGGCCTTGTCTTTTAAAAAATCTGAATGGCATTTGTTTAGGGGTTGCAGCCCAAAATCTATGGAAAGTTGAGGCTAATTTGTAGATCCGATGTGGTCTTCTTGTCTGCATGCTATGGTTGCTGCCTGACAGCACTTGTCTGCCTTCTTCTACTCTGTCTCTGGTAGATTTTGGGCTGCAACCGGTTTGACCATTAACTGCTTTGGACTGCAAATTAGGTGTAAATAAACCTGAAAATATATATATATCGATTCTGCCGAAAACTGTATATCTTTATAATTGCATTCTGATTTCGCTTCTGATCGCCAATTGGACCATTAGGAAAATTTTGTGGCTTACAACAGCGGGCTGCAGGATCGCCGATGTTGTGATTGTTGTCCCAAGTAGGTCAACGTGAATCTCATTGATCGATCGAGGTCATAGGTTTGGCCGTATCTGAACAACCTTTTGATCGATGAAAAAAATTAAGTGTAGACCCAGCCCGGGCCCCTAGAAAAATTGCTGGGCCCTGGGCATTTGTCCCCTCGTGGCTGGCCTACGCCGTATGCATAGGGTTTATTCGAATGCGCTTTATCAGAGATGGTAGAGTAGTTGACTACGACTCTACGATTCTACGACTTCCAGGGTTGGGAGGCGATCGCTCCCGAGTAGTGTCCCTATTTAATATATATTGGGTATGAATCAACAAATAAACGAATATGCAATGATGTAAACATACTTGCCAAATGCTCACCATATCTTTGTAGGCCTAACTATTCTTGGTTCAACATGGTCAATCGTCTGCTTTGCTCGCAAGGACCAATATACACCTTTGCAACAGATGAATGAATCGTATACACAACATTTCACTTGAACAATACCACCACAATATTGAGTGCATGCCATGGCTAAAAGTTGTAAAAACATCAAATCAATCGAAAACTATAACAATGGTAAGAATGTTCATTATTATTACTAAATTTCGCGTAGGCTAATTCTGTGTTTTTGCAAGCAACAGGTGGCGCAGCAGTTACATCCTGTTAGCCTCGTTTTGGTTTTAAGTTGGCGTATTCGTTTTGGTTTATGAGTTTTCAGTTCGGAATTTAGGCAAAATATTCCTTCGTTTGCGCCATCATGACGACGGATTCGAGCTGTTTCAAGTACAATTTCGCGCTGGTTTCTCGCGTGGCCAACTCGTTCACGCAGTCCTCGTCGTACGATCTCATTCAAGGCAGAGCGATCGACATAGAGCGTGCCCGACGGGAGCACGAAGAGTTGGTGGACGCCCTGCGTAGGGTAGGGGTCGACGTCATCGAGCTACCCTGTGACGAAAAGCATCCCGATGGGCTCTTCGTCGACGATATCGCCGTTGTCATTAACGGAACGGCCCTCATCTGTAACCCGCCAACTCTGAAAGACAAGCCGAGCAGGCAGGGAGAGGTAGGACCCCAATGAATTTCAATTCTCGGAGGGAGATATTTAAACCGGTGGGATTTTTCGTTTAGATTAAGCGTTTATATTTCTTGCTGACTTTGTAATTTAATGCAATTTGAGTTTAGAATTCATACAAAGGAGTAAATAAATGATTATTTGTTGTTATTCAAAAGCCGGCAATTCTGGATCACCTTGAGGAACTGTGTTTTAAATTACTGACAGCAATTTAAAACCCAACCGATAACTGATGATATGATTAATTGAGCATTTTTTTAATGCTTTGAGCTATGTGTACAGATTGTATGATGCAATGTCACCTGTTATTTCCACATTTTTGTTACACATAAGTTTTTCTTTACTTTGTTTAGTTTAAGCTTGAGTATAAATGCACATACATACATAAAAAATCTGTATGTATATGTATTACATATATGTACATAATATTTATATATATATATATATATTATTGAAGTTGTGGTGTATGGTGACACTTTGTTAGGGTTGTGTGGTATAAAGTGAGGTGTTGCATAAGTTTAATAGTGTGTTGTATAGAGGGGTTCTGATGTGTATGTTCATGTTGTAGTTGGCTGTCGTCAGACAAGTCTTGCGTAAGGAGATTGGACTGAAGATCGTCGAGGTGGAGACGGAGAAAGCGACCGTGGAAGGAAGCGATGTTCTCTTTACAGGTAACACCCTGGTCTTGTAACACCATGTAACACCCTAACTTTGTAACACCCTGGTCTTGTAACACTCTGGCCTTGTTACACCATAGCCTTATGACACCAAGGCCTTGGCACACCCTGCCTTGTGGACACTGTGAGTCTGGCCATTGTAAATGTTTTATTTCTGTTATTTATTAAAAAAGAAAACTTCTATGGTGCCAAAAGAACTTAAATTATAGATAAGATTAGATTACAGATGAAACATATAAGATTTGAGATGAATGTTGAATTCAACAACTACATTTATGCAGCTCGATTGGGACATCATTCTACCCAAATGGCCCAGCAAGCTTTTGCTAAATTCTCATGTGACTTGTCTTGTTAACAACTAGGACGTGAAATCTTCGTTGGACTCTCCAGCCGAACCAACATGCTCGGAGCTCAGGCCGTCGGAAAGGCTTTTCCGGAATATCCCACGACTATCGTCCACGTCTACCCACCTGCGGTTCACCTGAAGGACTACATCAGCATGGCTGGTCCAGAGGTGATGACAATCGGAAAGGGTGGAGGCGCCCAGAAGACTTTCCAGGTAAAGTAAGACCTTATGTCTGTATGTGTATGTGACTATGTTTATAAAGTCTCCATCATACCCAGGTTAATATTAAACAACAGGTCGATAAACAATAAAGGCAAATAAACCTTAAGTAAACCTTATTAAAGTAAATAAATAATTAAAGTAAATAAACAATCAAAGTAAATAAACAATCAAAGTAAATAAACAAGGGCAGATTATGTTCGCTTAGTTGTTATACTTTGCTATGTTGGATGTATAACGTAATGGGCGCCTTGCATGCCTGCCAACAAGTTCGTTTCCTAGATAATAACTTGTCATCATTCGTTCATGCTGTTCTTGTGGTCATTCTGCAATTTGTCAGTTTGAAATTAAACAATACTTATTATTGTTATTAGCAACATAAACACAGAACTCTATCTGTCTGATCCATGTGTTCATTTTATACATTGTTGCCATTGTTCAAGAGATACAAATAGCCTTTAAAAAATGGCATAGATAGCATTGTCCAAACCACGCTATTAAAGGCAGATAGATTGATGAGGTACATGGTTCTCTCTTAAAGAGGTGATGGATCAATTTTGCGTTTCCGTTGCAGTGATGATGTAACCCGTAACTCTTGTAATATAACTGCATTGTCTTTTTGCAATTTTCAGGAGATCCGTAACTCTGGTGCTGTTGGTTACAAGTACATTACGGTTGATGAGGATGAGGCGGCCAACGTCATCTACGCCAACAACGTCCTGATTCATCTGTCAAATGAGCAGATACCAAAGGGAGCAGCGGTGAGTATATCGCCAGCAATCACAAGCAGCGTTCACATGTAGCCATATGGATATTTGTATGTATCATGTTCCCGATGCCAACCGTTTGGCGACTATGGGTGCAAATAAACGATCTACACTGTCCTTGTCCTCGTTTATATAACTTGTCCAGCACAGTCTTGGACCATGTCCTTTGTTTCTTCTCATTTGAATACATACAATGCATGCTTTTAAATCACAGCTGTGCTGAGCCACTACACAAATCATTCTTATTATTAAGCATTAATGTGTATATATATATATAAATATGTAATGTATGAGTATTATTATATGTCTTGTGTCTGCATGTGATTATGTTCCATGAGCCAAAACCCATGTGAATATGAATCAACAGAGGTTAGTCAACAACAACGGGAAATTAACACTAGCGGCAAATAATCAGAACTATTAAGCAATCAAGGTAAATAAATAAACAATCAAAGTATATAAACAAAATCAGAATGATTATCAATCAAAGCAGGTAATTCTTATAGCTAAAACGATTGTAATAAGTAAACATTAGAAGTAAATGTACCACTGATACCATTATCTCCATATCACATTATGAAGGGATCATAAATTCTATTTCAACAACTTCTATCTTTAGTTCAATCTTTTCCAGGTCTACACAAACAAGATCGACTATCCGCGTGTTGCCATCCACATGCTGGAACCGCTGAAGCGTGGCGGCAGACTCAGCAACTGCGTCCTGCTCGTCAATCGTGTCCGACACCCAAAAAGAATTCCGACGACCGCCCAGTAGCCGCGAAGACACACAACGTGTGCCTCTCAATCATCCCATCGTCAGTGTCAAAGACTTTCCAGGGGGTTTCCCGAACCCTCGTTTCGGGGTGGCTGCAGTTGCTCTGGCGTGTTAGTTATTACCTTGAAATGGCGCTATATAAATTGTTTATAATTGGACCTAATTAGAGGTGTTTTTCGCAGACGAATCCTCTGTCTAACGCGTTAGTTTTGTTGGTTGCCTTTAATGATTCATTGCCAATCGTAAGATCTTGAGTTGTTTTGCTACGCTCGTGCGTTTTGCGTGTATGTGTGTGTGTTTGGAGATTTATATAGCACCTTTACAGCATCGAGACCGGTGGCTTGGGTGTGATTTCTCTTCCCTCACCGGGTGAGGAAAAATTGGTTGGGAAATTTCTGGTAAGACTTCTAACTGGGAACATGGTGACTTGGGTTTTAGTCATAAATTGTCTGACAGGAAGCTGTGTGGTGCAATTTTTTTAATGCACGGTGTCATCTGGTTCCCCGCTGTGAGACAGTCACTGTTTAGAGGAGCCTTGTGCTAGTTCTTCAATCACAATTGCTCGGCGTCATCGATTGATGTTTGGCAAGGCTTAATAAATGCGTAATGATAATGCTGAGACGATGCAATTAGGGATGAACTGAAACTTTACTTGGAAACTCAACCAAGTTTCGGCATAACTTGGACAAACAATGGTCCGAATTGGAATAAAATTCGGCTTTCTGATTTTCTGTTTTGCAAACGGAAATCCAATTTTTTTATTTACGAAATGACAATCGACCCAATTAAAAGACATTCTGTTGCTATCAGTACTAAACTGCTTCCTAATGTAAACTTAGGCAAGATCAAAATTTCTTAAAAATTGTGCAAACTGCCAAACTAAAAATCAAGAGAATGAGACTTTTTTATATATTCGAAACTCAGACTCTGTAACACTCAACTTGTAAAAAATTGTATTTGGCAGAAATTGAAACTCAATTCATCCCTATATGTTATTGTTGGCTGAGTTATCTTATGTGTTGCTGTCAATTGTTCAGACGCTAAAAACGTGGTTGTCAAACTAGAAGGTACTCTTAAGATAACGAGATTTTAGAATTGCACTATCAATTATTTTGCTAATTTTTGACGTCGCCTTAGTTTCTTATTAAGCCTTTGTCGCCACATCGTAGATGTTGTATTGAAAAAATCATTCCTGTGGGATTTCTTCCTTTTCATCAATAATCGTATCAGTTTCAATCAAGGGAAGTTTTTGTTAGTTACATCAGTGCATGATCTTTGGGTTCTGCTGGTGACACCTTGTGTCATTTTTCTTGGCTTTCAACAAGCAGTTGGTCTTGTGGCAAAGTACAAAATGATTACGATCATCATACTAAGTCTTGTTGGATTGTGATACTGGGAGATGTGTGCAATCGTATGAGCTGTTACCAGCATTTGCCACAAAGGTTGTCCATGAACTGTTACTCTGCATGACTTCCTCAATCTCTTCTTAGCCTTTCCAGCATTTTCCACTCATGTAACGTTTTACAGTGTCTTCCGTTTACAGCTTCTTACGTTTTATTCTTTACGCCATCTTACTTTTTATGCTTTACGGCGTTTATGGTTTTTCACTTTGCAGTGTCTTACGACTTATGCTCTACAGTGTGTTTTCTATGATGGTATGTCAATTTAACTTGCAGGGTTTGTTTTATACGATATGATGATTAGACTCAATTGTCTGGCAATATATAAATTTACCTTCTGATAGCTACTGGATGGGCCTGTCGATATTAGTTCTAAGTTAATTTCTTCTGAGATTCTCAACTGTTGTCTTCTTACTTCGATTTACCTTCCGGTTGCTACAGAAAGCTCCTGTCCAATGTTCCCTCTAATTTTTGGAGATAGTGTGTGCAAGAAATTTACCGTGTGCAACATTTTAAAATAGTTTACACTTTTGTGTGCAGGTCCGAGCTAAATGCGATGGTAGTCAAATTCAGACGATATCTATGTGTTGTCTATGGTGATATGTTCTGATAACCTAAGAAAAGTCTCTTTTCTAAGATACACGAGTGGACGACGTATCAACCAATGAACTAAAGTTTCCCGAGTAATGTATGCGGTGGCCAGCTAGGAGACAAAAAATGTGTGTGCGCCCATTAAATTCTTGTGTGCGCTGGCTCCACGGCTCGTGTATGCACTCACAAGTGCACATCTTAGAGGGAACATTGCTCATGTTGACATTAATTAGGGCTATGTTAATTTCATTTGCGTTTCTCAAATGTTGTCTTAGTTTGTTTTGCTTGCAGATATCGGTGTTTTTCTCGCTACAATTTGAGATTAGAGATTGTTGTGCTTACTAGTGCTCTGTATTTAATTAACAATATTTTTAGACGATTTTAGGTTTACGAATTAAGATGGACTATTTTTACTATCGGGTTTATTCTAAAACAGCGGTTCCCAAAATAATGTGTTCTTTTGAATGTCGGTGTTGGACAATGATCAGTGAAGTGCTTTTCAATGGAAATTGAGTGACTGTAATCTGTACAGAACTAATTGTGTATTAAACACAGTTTTGAATCAATTATCTATAATATTCTTCACATTTGTTTATGGCAAGAAATAATTTTTTATGTGGTTATGAAATGCAATATAAATGATTACTTATTACTATCACTTGAACTAACGCTTAAGGGAGTGAAAGACTTGACAAATGCACTTAGAGGCGCAATAGACTTGACATGTGATTGAGGACGATGACGATCATTTATTCGTACCCGTTGCCGCAAAATGCGTGGCAAAATGAACCTTTAATAATGATGAAAGTTTTGTTGAATCTGTAGAGTTATTGGAATGTGATGATGAGGGAACGTTTGCTTTACTCCCATTAGGCTGAATGTTTTCGTTTTTCTCAAACAGCCATTTTTGGGAACCGTTGAGCTAATAGGTGTTTTGCAGGAGAGACTTGTGGTTGGCGAGTTTGTTTTCATTTCGAATCTGCTTTTAATCAGGTCGAGTGTTTTTTTACGAATCATGATTATCTGTAATATTTTGTTTTAATCAAATCGAGATTTTCGGACATGCAAGTTTCGACGACGACTTTGCGTAAGATGCGGACGTTTGGAGTGGTTTGCTTTTATCTTAATCTGACGAGAT
Source organism: Bimastos eiseni (assembly GCA_959347315.1). NCBI lineage: Eukaryota > Metazoa > Annelida > Clitellata > Crassiclitellata > Lumbricidae > Bimastos > Bimastos eiseni. The sequence goes on from OY365817.1 coordinate 28,401,175, forward strand.
TTTAAATGAAAGGTTTAAATTAAATTAATGTTTTTGATTTGTCTGCTTTGATGGGATTAGTTGTGAAGTTATCTAGAGCTGGTTTTGTCTTGGAAACTTTTTAATTATACTGCTGAGTTCTTTTTGTGCTGTTGGATTTAGGATTTAATTAGAAAATAATCGTTAAGTCACACCATAGACCTATCTGAGATCAACGACGCTGTGTGATCATTAGCGTCACCTTCCTCTTTTATCCAGGCTTGGCACTAGAACGTTCAGTAGGGGCGGATTTAGCAATTTGCCAACCCTTGGCCAAGATCTCTATGCTGCCCGTCCAAAAACATAAATTGCATAATGAAATCCACAAATTTGAACAGACGTTATAGTTTGTTTCCCAGTTTGTTTCTTTAAAAAAATGAAAATAAATGAAAATAAAAAGTATTCACTTATTGAGTATATTAGTTTAAACTTCAACGGCAGTATACACAATGATTAAGCATTTCTTCCTTAGTATATATATATATATATAGTATATATATATATATATAGTATATATATATAGTACAAGTTACAAGTAAAAGTCTATGACATATGCGAAGTGCATTCAATGCAAAGGTCTCTTCATATCACTCTGTCTGTTCGTGCATTTGTGTCTCTCGTGGCTTCAAGACACTCACTTGCTATCATTTATTTCTTACATTTTTTTAAATCCAACTTTTGCTATCCCCCTTCATGAAAGTGACGTCCTAAGGCCGGGACCTTCTTCCCAGTTGGCCTAGTGGTACATACGGCCCTGGCAATCAGAGTGCGAACAGTGGAGGGGTTTCTTGGGTGGTTCCTTGGCCTACGCTCGTGCCTCGGATGTCTTGGCGCCGATTCAACGGAAGGTGGTGGGCAGTGATCTCACCCGATCGCTAATCCAACTATCGATGTTATATTTATGTCGGTTAAGACTGAACTCAACCTTCATATTGGAACTCGCTTACCATTGAATTTAAATGATTAGTATGTTTTATTATTTTTAAGTGGGTTGCGTGAATTAACAAATAATAATTCATACTTATCTAGTAAATATTGCTACCTATCTGAAAGCACAAACATACCAATATTTGACCAGCATCAATCTACTGGTATCTCGAATGCGTTGCAGGCTTTAAGTTTGGTAAGTTTGAACTTTTAATGGAAAACTTGCTACTGACTCTATGCGAAGTTACTACTGCCTTACTTGACATGGTCGATCATAACATTCTGTTAGAACGCCTTGAGATTTCCTGTGATTTTGGGAACACTCCTCTTCTCCTTTACCTTTTTGGTCGCACTCGGTTGGTTTTTGTGGCTGAACTAGTCTAGCACCACGTATATATATATATATATACGTATATATAAATTTTTTATATAAGTGTGCGTTATATATATACCGATGTATATATCTGTATATAGACAAGTTTGCGGTATATGTATATATATATATATATAATACTACGATGAGAGAGATATTGCTCATTAATAAGTTATTAAAGGTGAATGCTCAAGTTGACTTTCTGCTTAGCGTTTCAAGTAGGGCGAGAGACACACAGACCCACACGCAGACAGACAGAGGAAGATAGAAAATAAATATAGGCCTACACAGAGAGCCATTTAGTGCGAGCGAGAGAGTTTGTTCCGTACGCTTATAGGCCTCCTCCTACTTCTCCTCCTCCTCCTCCTTCTCCTCCTCCTACTTCTCTTCCTCCTCCTTCTCTTCCTCCTCCTCCTTCTCCTCCTCCTACTCAGCTGCATTGATTGGTCGATACGCCGTCGTCGCTGCTGTGCTGAGCGCGAGCCATCGCAGCCGCCGCCGCCGCTGCAGACTTTTCCGGAGTCACCGAGCCGTATTAAGAGCTCGGTGACCGCATGAGGCTAAGGACTCAAGCGTAGCAACACCATCAAAGCATAACGTGGGATAACTTGGAACTGTTCTGGCTACGGTTGACCTCCAGGGAGCCTTCCTCAGAAGTCACCGGTTTACGACTAGCGCTTTGGACATCAGTTAGTTGCTAGTAAGAAGTTACTAGTTGCCAATACCGTGTGAGGTTATGCTTTTCACGCGACTCCATGCAGCGGATATTATTGGTCAATTGTTAGAAGTTCGATTGCTGCATAAGAAGGGTTGGTATTGTTAGGAATTGTTTGCGGTGATTGGTATAGGAAGAAGAAGGGGAAAGGAAGTCCAGAGGAAAAAAGGAAGAAATAGGAAAGTAAGAAGGAGAGAGAGAGAGAGAGAGAGAGGTAGAGATAGGAGAATCATTCTGTTATATGCATGGCCATATTTAAGTTTCGAACGCCTATCAAAATGAATCTTGGAAAACGATTTCTTTCGTCCATGTGGTCGGGTGAGTGAACTCTAATTAAATCTAATTCAAATCTAATTAAATATAATTTTATCTAATTTAATTAGCAATTTTGTTGCTACGCATTTATTAAGCGCCACTATTAACTATTGACTGGTTTTTCTCCATCTCACTCTCTAGAGACGTTTCTCTTTCTACGAGGTTTCTGTGCTGATTTATTTTGTGAGGGGCGTTTTATGAAATGTTGAAGAATACAAGCAGGTCCACTCCACCTCTGTTCCCTAAGTCTAAGGGTGACGACCTGGATTAATTCTGCCGCAGTTCACCATAAAATTAAAACACGCCAATTGGATTTACAAAGAGCAGAACAATGAACTGTATTCTTCGCTGTCTTTTGTAATGGACATGATTCTTTGTTAAGCTAATTCCTAGCATTACCTAATTATCTTCAGATTAAGAGTTTGCAATTAGCCTACAGTTTTTTCTCATTTGCTCACGGAACCCACCAGAAGTAGGGATAAATAGATAACGATAGCATCCCTCTAACTTGACGCAGCGTTCGCGAACCTGGGAATCCCAGGGCTTCTAGCATTCAAGTAACGCTCGAGTATACTTGGAGCTGACGAAAACGAAGAATGTACGCAAGGTTTAATTAGAGGGTCGTGGATTTAAATGATTAATTCATTAATCGACAAATCTTAAGAAATTTAAATGGATTGATTAATTTCGACTTTATAGAATGTCATAATTTGAAAAAGATAGGCCCAAAATAATGTTGATGGAAACGTTGAAGCCGGTGAAAAAGTAGTTAATTTGCGCTTGTGAATAAGCTGGTGCTCTGCGTCTGGCTTCAAGTGGCGCTTTAAAAGTGTGAAGATTACGATTAACTAAGTTGAAATAGGTCTAAAGTTAGTATACAGTGCACTTAATATTATAACGCGATTCAAATAATTCGCTGACGTATAACCTTCAGCGTACATGGGCTGGAGTGATTGAAGTTTTCTTGTAGAAAAAAGCGAATACGTTTTAACAGTTTTCACGCATTTTTACAACAGATACCAAATAAATCGAATTAAATTGATTAATCGAAGTTAAATTTGCGAGATCAACCGATGAATCTGTCTCTTTCCGTCTCTTTGTGTCTCTCTCTCCCTCTTTCTCTCTCCTCCTCCATCTCTCTCCCTCTCCATCTCTCTCTCTCTCTCTCTCTCTCTCTCTCTCTCTCTCTCTCTCTCTCTCTCTCTCTCTCTCTCTGCCTCTGTTCAGACTTTCTCTGTCTCTATATCATCTCTCTGTCTTTCTATCTCTCTGTTTGCCTCTCTGTCTCACTCTGTAGCATACAGTCCGTACCCAGTAACTCATCTCCGGTCAAGATGATCGAGCAATGTGTATTAATTAGTTTTTTAAATGCATACAATACTGCAACCCAGCGAACACATATACATGCATATAAATACATATATTTATATATTTCAAGAATATATAAAAAACTACTTATAATATACACACGTTTTTATGCAATACTTTGAGATTTTCGTGTAATGACGGTGCACACACACACACACACACACACACACACACACACACACACACACACACACACACACACACACACACACACACACACATATATATATATATATATATATATATATATGTATGATTACGTAACAAAATATACATATACTTATGTATATATGGCAATACGAAGCAGTTATTGTGTCTATCTGCTCATAAAGATATGAATAATTTGCTCCCAACTTCTCACTCAGGTTTTGGTTAAGAGCCACTCCACGGGAACCCCCATTAGTTCGCCTCATCTCTGATATCTATTGGGCTACTGATAGTCCACAAGGTGACCGTCTAAGGTCAAAAGGTCATAGATCACCCTCTAAGGTCAAAAGGTGTAAGGTTACTCTCTAAGGTCATCACTTGGGTCTTGCGCAATGACTTATTTTGTGGCATGCAAGATTAGGTCATTTCAGTTCAAGCATGCGTGATGTCATGCATTGGCTCACTGATAGAATCTCTGCCTCGTTTGGCACTGCCTCGAATGTGTGGCCCCGTTCACTCACAGAAGCTCTGTTGCTCTACCTGAGTGTCCATCGCTGTGCCTTCCTTCCTCCCTCCCTCCCTCTCCTTTAATTGTCTAAACTCCAACATCTTGCTCAGAGATACCTGTTTGACGCAATACTTCGGCCTCATTCAGCTTCCTCCATCAGTCCACTTCGCTCGTCCAATAGACTTGACCTCTTGATTCATCTAATCATAGAACAGCTATGGCTCAGTCTCGATCTTTTGCTTCAATTGGTCCCTCTTTATGGAGCGCACTTTCTCCTTCTGTTTGCTCCAAAATTTTAACTGAGAGTCTCTCATCCTATTTCGCTGTTATCAAAACCTACTTCTTCTCACGGGGCCTTTCGCACTGGCAGCGCTTCTGAACGGCTCATTCAACTAGAGGCGCTGTATAAATACCTAAATACAATGCAATATGATGCAATACAATCGAGTGAAGAGCTGAAGATTTTGGGTTGAAGCCCAAACCCCCGTCATCTAAGATAGGCCTACTGCATTGGATCAGATAGGCTATATGGCTAATGTCCTCGTTCTCAATCGCTTGACCTTCCCCACGCGGGTCAAACGCAATCGAAACCGAACACAGGCAGTTGCAGAAGTCAAGACGAATTGCCTGATGTTTAATACGTACATATGTAGAAGTGTACGTATAAAAAGAAGCGTATGTTAGCACATATACACTTGGACAGAAACACATACACACAGGAACTCATCAGTAAGTGATGAAAAACGCCGCCTGATTTCAACGATTCGGCCTCGGCTGACTCCGGTGCTTTTCAAAGACATATATACAGTGTATATACAACAGCGGTCATCAGCATGCTTTTCGCGACGCCCACGGGGGGTTGTCTTATAATTTTCAAGGGGTCGACTGGAACCTTCAGGAATTTGTAAAACAAGACAGTTGTATGCGTATAGTTTGCCGTATTTAATACCTATGTAATCATGACTACGATACTAACTACTGTCCTATATATTCCTACTTATTTCTTGTACTATGATTCATTTAATAAAATTATTAGAAAAGGAAACAAATCATGAATTAATTAAAGATCGATTAGGCTGTTATGCATGAGGTGCTTAATGGATTATCAAATGGTAAGAAGTTATATGCATGGTAATAAAAACGCGGTGAAGGCAGCATCACAATCAATTTTATAGTTGAGCTCGCCACAACTTTAGAAGCATTATCAGAGGCATATATACTGAGGACCGTTGAGTGAAAAGCCTACAGCAAATGATTGGACTTAGATCTCGATTGAAAGTTCACTGTTGACTTCGGATTGACCTCTGGACGTCGCTAGGAAAAATGCGTTGCTATCGTTGGATGGATGGAGAATATAATGTTTATTTATTTGGAGGATTTATATCACACATTTGAGAACATCTACTCAGGAACGCTCCCGAGTCCCGATCCAATCCCGTCTAAAGAGTACAATCGATAGGTTGGCATAAAACAGCGTGGAGTGGCCTCTGGGCACTAGACGAAGGGCAACATGGAGCCCATTCCAGGTTGTAGGGCCAGCAACCGAGATGGCTCGGTGCTGCCGCATGGAAGTCCGAGAGCTAGGGACAAGAAGCTCATCCTGTAAAGAAGAGTGAATTGAGCCTCGGCGTTGGACATCCAAGGTAGAACAGTCTGGCTCCCGCAGGTACCTTGGAGCTGATCCCCTAGGCAACGCCATACCAAGGAAGAAACCCGGTGTTAGATCCGCTGGAAAAAGGGGAGTCAATGAAGGACGTCCCGCATAGGCTTTTATTCAGAGACATGACCGAATCTTGGCCTCGAAAGAAAACTGCATTTAGAGATTTCAATTGAAAGTTGTTCGATTGTATGTATTTCTCATTACCTGTTATCAACCATCATCTATGAACTTCGTTTCATTTTCACTCACTCTACACTCTTCTTTTGGCCCATAAACTCAACTACTCTTTTCTTTACCTAATTCATTGGGTGGCCCTCATGACCTGCGGGGCCCTTAATTGGGTATCATATGCAACTGATGATTATGTAAATGGTTCTCTGGATTGTCAAATAAACTTAAAAAATGAAACAAAATGAATGTACACAATGTCAACTGCAGGTCATATAGTTTATTGTTTACAACCAAGATATATGTTTGATCAAATTGGTTTTAATAAAGAGTCAATCAGGAGGGAGGACTATTTGCCCCACAAAAGAAAACCCTATACATATATATGTAACTATATACCTAATTATACACAATTATACACAAATCTACATAATTATACATTTATTTATGTATACACACACACACACACACACACACACACACACACACACACACACACACACACACACACACACACACACACACACACACACACACACACACACACACACACACACACACACACACATATATATATATAACTGTTAACATGACGAAGATGATGTACCAAATGATCATGTGCAATATATTCATTCACTATATATATTTATATGTATATATATATATATGTACCGTAACTATTCACATACCCACATATTCATATAGAAAATTACATAGAATATTATATATATACCTACCTTTAATATACACATATGCACATGTTTTTAACAAGCATTATATACTGTTCACTAAATATTTTGTACATAATTGCATGCAAAATAGGCATGATTGGATGATTAATTATATATCTATGCGAATATATATATATATGCACATTATATGCCTGCGTATGATTTCCTGTTTACGGTCAAAACAAACAGCACACAGTCATAAACTGCGATCACCTCTCCAGTGATCGTAACCGTTCATCGCCAGAGGAACATCTAAACGACGTTTGATGCTGCCTGCTTAAGACCCATAGAACGGCTGTCAATCCTACTCTTAACGCTCTCTTCCTCCATCTCCTCTTCCTCCTCCTCCTCCTCCTCCTTTCCCTCCTCCGCCTCTTCTCCTTCTTCCTCCTCATCACCTTCTTTTTTCAGCTCCTACTCCTTCTAGACGAGTTCATACTGTAGGTTATAAGGCAAGATCCTAATTTTTCGCATCATCATTTCCTCTTCCTCTTCCTCCTCCTAATTTTCATACTCATTCTACTCCTTGTTGAATTCATATAATAGGTCATTTGACAAGCTCCTCATTTTTGCATTTTTTATTTCCTCTTCCTCTTCCGCTTCCTCCTTCTCCTCTTCTTCCTCCTCCTTTTCTTCTTCCTCCTCCTCTTCTTCCTCCGTCTACTCTATCTCCTCATCCTCGTCTTCATTATCCTCTTTCTCCTTCTCCTCTTCTTCCTCCTCCTCCTCCTCTTCCTTCCTCTCGTCCTCTTTAACCCCTTCGTCATCCTCGCTCTGCTCTTTATTTTTCTTTTTGCACCCAATAATATTCTTCACATTATTATTGTGTTTTATTCTTCCTCCTTTTTTCTTTATGTTCCGACGGAAAAGCAGTTCATCAAAGACTTCAGAATCATTTATTGCTTAATTCTCTCTTTTTTCTTCTTCGTCGTCTTACTCGATTTGCCAAACTAAATCTGCTTCCGTTCATAATTCTGCTTCTCGTTCCTTATCATGTCTGTCTTAATTCCTTCTACTCCCCTCTCTACCTTCTCCTCCTCCTTCTGTGTCTTCTCCACTACCTCTACCTCCTTATTATCCTCCTTTTCCGTCTTCGCTTCCATCTTCTCCGTCTTCTCCTCCATATCCTTCTCATTCTTCTTTTTCTTCTTGTTCTTGTTCTCACCCTTTTCCTCCTACGTTTTCTCTTCCATCTTCTCAATTTTCTTATCCATCCTCTCCTCCAATTTCTCATTCTCCTTCTGCTTCTTCTCCTCTTAAAGATCTGATCAATACACTCTTACATAATATCATCCAAGACACTCACACACGACGCATGTATATCTCAAATTATGTAGAGCCTTTTGAGAACGCAGAGAGGCCGTATAGCAAGAGATAGCAAATGGGTGCAGAGCTGAGGAATCGAGTTCGATGCGGGTATTCCCCGTAGGATTGACTAGTCCTTCTTTCGCTAGGCAGCGGCGTTTGTTCAATTATACGCATAGCGTAATTGCCGCCTTGCATGGCTGCCGACAGTTAAATTCGTCACCTGTAGTAACTTTTCATAATTCGTTCATACTGTAATTGTAATCATATTACGCTGTCAATTTGAAATAACACGATTATTATTATTATTATTATTATTATTATTATTATTATTATTATTTAACTTTCAAAGGCGACATGTTGTCGGCCAGTCGGTGTAATGTCAACGCAATTGCCTAATTGTAGGTTATTATAGCGTAACATGGACGCATGTACCCGTGTTTATACTCAGTATAAATGCCGTATACATTTACCAGTTACCTATCGTCAGGTGACTCAAATCTTCCTAGCAAGGGTGTAACAATCGGGGGTCAGAGGGCACTGCCCCACCCCCAGTTTCAAAACCGGGGAGCAAAGCCCCCCAGTTTTAGTACTCGGTGCCCCCATATGCCCCCAAATTGGTTCCTTTTTATGTTTCTCCAATGGCTTCTTAAGATGACTTTTGTTAAGATTATTTGTGCCTCTCATTTTTCAAATTTCTGGAAAAGCAAACTTCAAAAAAGTGTGGGGCCAAAAAATTTTTGGCGCTTCGCGCAATATTCTAGAAGTTATGACCCCCACTTTTCAAAACCTTGTTACACCTCTGCTTCGTAGGTTAGTGAATGCTGTTGTTTTCTGCAGGCATTCGATGTCGCCTGCGTAGAAAAGACAAAAGACACATTGGGACGAAGCCCTACGAACTCTACGAACGTCTGCCATCCTGGTACCAGCTATACGTCGAGTTTACGAATCGTACGACGTGGCATGGACTCAAGTACCCATGCCTACCGAGTCGATTCAGAATTAGGGCGTATGTACCTATGTTCATCTGTCTGTCTGTGTCTCTATCTCTCTGTCTCTCTGTCTCTCTCTCTTTCCATAACTCTCTCGGTTTTTGCGTTTCTTCCATCTGTCCATTTCTATGTCTCTCTGTCTCTCTCCCTTTCGCTCCTTATCTCTCTCTGTCTATCTGTCTATCTCCATTTCACTCTGTTCCTCTCTCTCTCTGTCTCTCTCCACTATTCTTTCCAATTCTCTGTTTGTCCGTCTCTTCCCGTTTATCTCCCAGTGACACTCTCTCCGTTCCCCTATTTCTCTCTGTACCTCTTTCCATTTTTCTCTCCAGTTCCATCGTTGTCTCTCTTCAACGCTTTATCTCGCTCTCAAACTGTAGCTACTGTTCAGGAGTATCGCTAACGAGACCAGAGGTTCCCCTCTTTAGACTCGTTAGATTGGGTGACATGGCTGTGTACCTGCGAAGCTCCTATGAAGAGCTATTATCTGGAGGCGGTTCCATATACTTCGCAACATCTTCACACCTATAATCAAGCGTATATACAAGCCATACGCAAGCTTACACGACTTCTAATATTGCCTGCTAAAGACATTAAACACTGTATAAATTAATATGCAACTTATGGGAGAGCACAACAGCCTGCTGATCTGCCTAGTTGAAAGATGCTATGTGTAATGTCCACTATGTGAGCAAATCTGACTTATGTAATCGGTTGCGGTGTGCCAATATAATATTCAATAATTCAACATTTTATATAGTGCCCCACCCAATATTGCAGCTACTCATGAGCGCTCCCAGCCCAGAATGAAAGGTGAGTAGTCAAATGAATATAAAGCGTAGGCCTACAACTACACGATGTAGGAAGCAGGTGTAACTCGAACGAAGGGTCATTCCGAACCCTACAGGGCAGGGGTGCCAGAAATTTTTTTAATGATGGACCAGTAACAATAATTATTTTCCAGCATGGCGGGCATGAGTGCCGGAGGAGCATGGGAAAATGTGGTAGGGATCTCAGAGGAGGGGGCTTACAAGCAGCTGAATGTCTGAATAATAGGCTTGGAAAACGTGATTCTGAGATGCATTATCAATTACAAACATAACAGAAATCTCATAAATTCTGAAACATGACAAATAATACATTTTATTCTCTATTTTGTTGTCTTTACAAAAGGCTCCGCGAGCCAGAAATGATTTGCGGACAGGTTCTTTGACACCCCCGATACATGGCCTAAGGCAGAGAGCCCACGGTATTCCATCTATAGCTGTTGTATTGTAAATTATTAACGTGGTCTGTGGTGTCGTCTGCTTTTGTTCTGTAGGATCATTTGGAGCATTTTGTTGCTGGGCAATGCAGCTCTCTTCCTTTACATCATGTATACAAATATGGTGAAGCTCAATTCGAATCCAACGGATGTCAACGTCGCCGTTGACTATATCGACCAAATTCCATTTCCTGCGATCACCATCTGCAACCAGAACCTTTACAGGTGGGATAACCATCATCCGTTCGTCTTAGTTTACGCGAAGCGATGGATGGCAACAAATAAGTAAGGCCTACCAGGGCCGTACCGAGCTATAATTGCGCCCCGTGCCGAGCAGCAATCTGGCGCTACCACACTTTGACAATAGTGCATTTTATGGAATAATAAGTTGTTCTATCCTGAAATTTGCGTCCTTTCCACATTTGCGCCCTGGGCCACGGTCCCGCTGGTCCCCTCGGTACGGCCCTGGCCTACTATATTAGAGATAGGTAGTTATAGGTAATAATAATAATTATTATAATTATAATAATTATTATTATTTTTATTATTATTATTGTTGCTGCTTTTGCTGTTATTATTATTATTATTATTATTATTATCATTATTATTATTACTATTGTTTGGTTAAACTACAGCTGCACAAAAGAGCCTCTGAAGGCAACTGCGTTGAAGCGCTGGATGCAAACTGACAATCGTTGGAACAAGTAGCTTGTCTGTCTAGGGTCTCTGGTGACATGTGTCAGAAGGCGACCCAAGTCTTTGATGAAGTCTATTCCTTCGTT
>OY365817.1:28417447-28442447 GCA_959347315.1 Bimastos eiseni
GCACGCAAATGACTTCCAATTTCCCCGATTTCACAGAAAACGATAAAAATTTTCTTGGCTTAGTCAACTCAGAGGGGAAAGCTCTTATTTAAAGACAACCGTTTAAATGTATCGAAACGCGTGGCTATGCTATTCGAAATTTTAAACCATTGTACAAAAACATATACTAACATAAATCATGTAATTAAAGCTTAAACTAATTGATTTTCTGATTTGGCGTATACATCTAACTATAACTCTCTAAATATTAATCTGTACTTATATCACAGGCATTGTAATAAGCTGCGTTTTGCTAATGTGATATCTGAAAAAACGAAAATTGATGGACTGATTGTTTGCGTTGAAGAGAAACCGTTAATGCTGAGATCGATATGTAATACGCTATTAACCATCGTGACGAAGCATAACAGTGACCACAGACGCCAACTTAATACACATCAGCAGGTAGTTGGTCAGCAGCTGTTTAACGACAATGTGTCGCTTCAAAGATGATTAGTGCTGCCCTTACTGTCTCCAGACTCGAGACTGGCACTACCGGGTATTTGCACCAACCGAACACACAAGAAGTAATTGGTGTAGCTGCAACATTTAAGGAGATAGCGATTTTTTCATGTGGCGGCCTCGCCACTGCTTGCAATATGACTGCCAGTCCAAAGCCTGGGTAAAGAAGTAGGGCGAAGCTAATGATCATTGCAATCACACAATGTCGTTAATCTGAAACTACTAATCAGAGAAACGGTTTCTCCAACGTGAACATAATTACCATAGGCGCGAAAGAACCTAATGACAGCTATTAGCGGTCTAAAACCAGATCACTTTGATCACGTATGCGGAAGAGATCAAACGCCTGATGACGAGAGGGTTCTGGAAGGCAGGGTTAGAAGTGGAAGACCGTGCAGACAAGGACTTTAGCACATAAAGACTCGTGTCAATCAAACGCCGGCAGCTGTGCACAGGCAAGTCTGTCTGGCGAACAGGAAGCGAATAAATGCCAATGGGACTGAGACGATAGTGTTCGCTAACCTTGGCTATTGTATAAGTAAAGGTGACATCGGTGAGATATGATATATTTAAGTGAGGTATGCAATGATAATTCTAGACAGGTTGATAACAGGCTGGTTAATTGAGGGTAAATTCAAGAAAGGTAACTTGCATGTATCTTAAGTCAGAGTTGAGGCAAGGTGATAATTATGGTGACGTAAGTATCAGGTTACGTTTAGCGCAATGTTTGCTGTCTTCTTGAAATCAATCAATATCAGTCGGCAGAGGATTTGCAGACTATTACGAACGAACAGTTGTTCGCTGTGGTTTTTTTGTTAAGCAGAGAGCATAGCTTGTTGAATTATGTATGTAAAAACTCTGTTAAGAGCCGATCAATTCAGGATCACCTCTCTCATGGGTTCATGTTGTGAATTTTAATTAAACTCTCTTACGATGCGTAACCTTTTTTTTAAAGAAACCCATATTGCGACGTTCTAAAGTTGCAAGAGGCGCTGGTTTGCGGACAATTACTCACCAACTGCTGCAACGACCTACAGTTGCGGAATTGGTCTAACTAGTAAAACAAGAAGCAAGAAGTTAGACACGCAGAAAAGATGTAGAAACTATCGCCTGCTTCACTATATTCGCCAATTCTTATTTTAAAGAGTTCTCACTGTTAATGAACGCAGCGCCTAAATCTCAATTTAGCACACTTCCAGATCTTAGCTTTGGTGATTTTGTCTTTTATAAATGATTCTGTTTCTGAATTTTAGGCTTAAATGACTTCTTAACTAAGTACTAGGTGTAATCAGAAGCTGATGTACTTACTAGGAAGGTGCAAGAATTGCTTAACGCAGCTAATTTGTTTTATATTATTTATAATGACAAACAGCCCTAACACTTGCCATTTAAAGATAAATTGATTAAATTAACAGCGCAACAAAAATAGGTTTATCAACATTTTGACATTTATCTAACAGGCATTATTTTCATGGCGAACAAAATTAATGACCTAGCGAGCACTTGACCTACAGCGAGCAATTCGAACTTGCTAGCTTTCAACCGCATACCTGCGTACACAGCTAATCTCTGTGAATTTCCTCGGTGTGTCGCTCTATGAATTTCCGTAATAAAATTATTATAACCAAGGGTTTCAATTAGAATTCACGACATGAAATCGTAAGAACGGTGAGCTCGAGTGGAAGGCTTCTTATAACGGACTCATTACGTGCATAGAAATCCAACACAGGAGGCGAACTCTGCTTACGTGAGAACAAAGTGGAGTGAGATAGAGAGACAGATCGATATATATTTATATATATATAGAGAGAGACAGACAGACAGACAGAGACATGTCTCTGTCAGACATATATATGGAGAGAGAGACAGACAGACGCCATAGCAATCACTGGCTACTGCCGTTTGCTCGCACGCGAGCGCACAACGCACATAAACAGACACACATAAACAGACACACATAAACAGACACACATAAACAGACACACATAAACAGACACACATAAACAGACACACATAAACAGACACACATAAACAGACACACATAAACAGACACACATAAACAGACACACATAAACAGACACACATATGAGCAAACACGCACATAAGCTGCAGACGCACACAAACGACGTGCATAGGCGGCTACATCAGAGAGATACCATCGTCATCATTACACGTATTATGGTTACATTTCGGCAGAACCTCGTCAACATTCTGTCTGCAATAATCTCTACAGAGGTCTCTGGTAACACTCGATGTCGTCCACTGCATTGTGCCTCCGGATATGGGTATCCAAGAGTTGACGATGTCTTCTATAATAGGCCTAATGATGTTTCTATTCTCATTAACCCTGTCACCATGGAATATAGGTCTTAAGTTATCAACTTCTAATATCTGTCAGCTTTCTACGGGAATCCGTTGGTTGGTTCCGCGGTTATGCGTGGGCCCACCGATGGTGACTCTTTTCAGCGCAGCCTACTGTGCATATATTTTGCTAATTGTTGTGACATTATTCGTTAAAACTGACATTTTGCATCATCATGGACAGTGCAGAGACCGCCTCCGAATAGTTATTATGTGAGAGGCGCATTATATAAATAATAATACAATACAATACACTATAATAAAATACAATAAATTTTCTATTAAATTACATTACAATATGAGATTCATTTTATGCATGACGTCAGATCGATTAACTTGTAACATGAAATCAATTCTTGGGTGACCGGTGGTAACTGTTTCTTCTGTTTTTCCAGATAACCTGACCATCAGGTGTGACTTCGAGGACAGTTTCTGCCCTCTGAGCAACGATACCAGTGAGAAGGACCAATGGATGATCGTGGAGGCCCAGGGCCACCCGGTCCAAAGGGACAACACCCTCGACCTCGGTACTATCAGAACCTCCTATTATTTCAAGTTAAAAATAACATCTATAATGTAATGTAATGATACAATGTAACAGAACATAGATCCCTTCAATGTATACCCAGCCTCTTGTCCAAGTTGCGTCAATAGGGTAGATTACTTTTGACAGCGCTTCGCAGACGCGTGTACGAAGTTATAATGTATACGGTTGCAAAGTTAAGAAGCACTCTCTTTATGTCACATCAGGTCTGTAAGTATATAACTTTTTAACTTACTGTGCACTGTTTTGCTAAGTGTTCTAGAGGTCGTTGAAATGACATTGAACATCGTGCAAGCTAGCGCACGGAATAGATATCTTGAAGAGGCGTTATATCAAGTTTAATTGTAGCATGCTGGATTGATTCAACCACGTTTGGCGTGAGAGGAATTCACCAAAAAGTAAAATCCCATGATTCATTCATGCGTGACGTAGATTTTTCGGGTGGGTTGGTGTGATCGTCACTCTGCATTCACTGTTGCGTGACTGGTTTTCCAGATTCCGGTCACATCCTGAACCTTCTTCAGACCGATCGCCGGCCAGACTATCGCGCCCGTCTGCGTTCCTCCTACATGAACACGACGGGTAGGTGTCTCGAGCTGTTCTACTGGTTGCAGACGGGCGACAAAGGGAACTCCGAGTCTCCCACCCTTTCCATCATCCAGGTGACGGAGGAAAGGGAAGAGGTCATGGTGGCGTCGACGTCAAAGGGCCTGGAAGACTGGACGAGGATGTTCGTTCAACTGAGAGAGGGCTTCCATCAGGTGGTCGTTGAGGGAACGAGAGGATCGGTTGGGATGAGTGGGATCTCGGTCGACGACATCTCCATCATGGATTGCGAATATTTCAGTTAGTAGTCGTTCCATTGTTCAGCTATTGATGTCGGGAGATGTCAGATAGGGTCAGATTATAGGTTATATTGGGTCAGATGAGATCAGGTGAGGTTAAATTGGGCCAGGTGAGGTGAAGTGAGGTCAGATTCATTCGTTTGGCGAGGTGAGGTTATGCGAGGTAAAATGAGGTTGAATGGGGTCAGGTTCGGTCAGAAGGGGCCAATTGAGGCCAAGTGCGGTTAGGTGAGGTTGAGTAGGGTAAGGTGAGGTCGGGTGAGGTCAGATAGTGGTCCGGTGATATCAGGTGAGGTTAGATGAGGTCACGTGAGGTCAGGCGATACGGTCGCTGCGCATGGACCTTGAGCAAGTCCTTCGCAAACATTTGCTCAGCATGATCGATCGATGCTTCGTCATATCAGATGAAATTAGTGAACTTTGAGGTTTTCTAATTAGGAATAGTTGAGACGCGCTTAGGATATATCAGTAAGAATATTGTTCCAAAAGTCACACCAGATTGGCTCTATGTCTATCAGGCTATCATTGTTTTAAATTAATAGCGAAAATTAACGGGTGTTAGGGTGAGCAATGATCGCTCTTTCACAATCGGTGGCTGTAATAGTGCTGTAAGAATGTTGTTAAAATATCCAGCAAAGGTGAGAGGTAATATCTTATCGTATGTTGATATCTATATACAGCGTCTCTCACAGAAAAAGTATTCAGAGAATAACTCGACACAGAAACACCTGGGAAAAAGACATGCCTTGAAAAGAGCGAGGAGCCGATGGAGAGAAGCCAGTCATTAGTTTAGTCTTTAGTGAGGGACGAAGGTCATTCGAGGTAGATGGTCCCACAACAGCATACGCCAAGGTAGTTAAAAAAGATCAGGACGATCAACAGAGCGCAGGAACGAGATGAATATGTCATGTTTATAGCGAAACATGATTTCACCCGTTTGCAGTACTGAGCACTCTAATCTATTCCAGTTGAGTGGAGGTTCGGGGTAATCCTTTACATGTTATGTGAGTAAATATACCCTTCATTAAACCGGTTTCAGTTGAGCTTCAGTCCGATTTGCAGACGTCACAAAACAAACATAAATTTAGAATTAACACGGTATAGCATTCTTCCCATAATATTACTCACATGTTATTGTTTATAAGGGCCAGGGCACTGTCACGAGACCGTGATTGAAGTGCACAGCTAGGTAACTTCCTTGGAGGGAGTAACTGCCCCGTGAAGAGACCGGTGTCAGCCGGCCAAAGGCTGCGCAGTCCGCGGGGAAGTAGGTACCCAAACCTGGTCGCCAAACTTATAATGATATTATGGCAGTTAAGGAAATCCGGTGCGTGAGGGATTCACGAACCGGTTTAGACCGGTCACAGCTAAACACAATTAAAGCATCATGGAGAACCTCCCGCCGGTTTGGCCGGGCGGAACTGTGGCTATTAAATGCCTCGAACAACCAGACCTTTGTTTACTGGAGAGCCGTAACCTGACTTTCCATGCTAGTACACCGTTCTGTGAGGTTCGAAACGTCGTTGCACCGACGCCGTCATAACTGGCTCTTCACATAAGTTATTGCTCTTTATGATAACCTGCGTCATTTAATTGTCCTGGAGGGAGTGGGGGTAGAGAGGGAGGAAGGGAGGTGGTTAGAAAAATTATTGTCACCGACGACACGTAGGTTGTCACTTAGGAGTCGGCAGACGACAGAGGATAGAGACAAGAAGCTCTTGACTTTGGAACGGACACTTCAGGGCTTTGTTTCCAATAGCGGTGTCATGAGTTCACCACTCAAGCGAGGATATTTAGTAGCCACGCGGTAATTCAAGCCCCACGCCGTATTAGGCAAACGAATAGGGAACCATTCTGTAGCTAGGGAACCGTTCTTTTCGGATTTAGTTTGTAAGTCACGTTTGAGCGGGTCTAAGTCTACAGTTAGGCTTGTTATTTTAACTGTTGTTTTGAGTGATCGTCGTATCCCGGACCTGCACGTCCAGACCTGGGAGGGAAGGGTGAAAGCGTGGGGATTCTGTTCGATGGGGGTCGTAAAGTATGAGACGTCCTGAAGGACTGATTTCCGTTAATAAAATTTCTATGGGCTGTCCTATCAACCTTGTTTTGCGTCGAATCAGTTGACCCTATTTATCAATCCTACTCTACCTGCCCTGCCACACCTTACCCTACCCTACCCTACCCTACCCTACCCAACCCTACCCTACCCTACCCTACCCAACCCTACCCTACCCTACCCTACCCTACCCTATCCTATCCTACCCTACCCTACCCTACCCTACCCTACCCTACCCTACCCTACCCTACCCTACCCTACCCTACCCTACCCTACCCTACCCTACCCTACCCTACCCTACCCTACCCTATCCTACCCTACCCTACCCTACCCTACCCTACCCTACCCTACCCTACCCTACCCTACCCTACCCTACCCTACCCTACCCTACCCTACCCTACCCTACCCTACCCTACCCTACCCTACCCTACCATGCCATGCCATGCCATGCCATGCCATGCCATGCCATGCCATACCATACCATACCATACCATACCATACCATACCATACCATACCATACCCTACCATACCATACCCTACCACATCCTACACTTTCTACCCTTCCCGACCGCTCCAGACACTTCCCGACCATGTACTACTCTACCCTAACCTACCCTGCTCCTACCTCTAATCTATGCCTTCTATCCTCTACTCTCTACTCGACCCTACCCTACCCTACCTTACCATGCCCTACGCTACCCTCCCTCTCACTACCTTCCCTTATAGTACATAAGTTTTTTGCTGTCGTAGGGTCCCACAGCGAGTGTAAGGTGAATCGTTTGGGTCGTGGCTACATGGGAACTCGTGACATCTCCTCTGATGGGCGTCACTGTCTCCCTTGGGAATCCATCAACAGTCCTCTGATCGCTCGTCTTCCGGATCCGAGTGTCAAGACAGCTGGAAGCTACTGCCGTAACATCCCTATGGATGACTGGAAAAGTCCCTCCTGCTTCGTTCAACTACCATCTGAAAACATACAGCTCGCTTCCTGCCGTATACCCTACTGTGGTGAGTCTACTCGAAACGTAACGTTAAACAAAATGGCATGACAGGTCACAGATGAATTCTTCGTAAACAGTTCTTCGGAAAACAATTATTCGTAAGCATTTCTTCCTAAAGCATTTCTTCGTATACAGCAATTATAACCCTAATTATAACCCTAATTATAACCCTAATTATAACCCTAATTATAACCCTAATTATAACCCTAATTATAACCCTAATTCTAACCCTAATTCTAACCATAATTATAACCCTAATTCTAGCCCTAATTCTAGCCCTAACTCTAACCCTAGCATACACAAATAACTGTTTTATGAAGAATTGGGCTTGACGTAGAATTGTTTCCCGAACAGCTGTTTACGAGGAAACTCTCGGAGACAAGCATAAGATTACATTACATTACATGACATTAGATTACACAACATTACGTAACTCTTGTATTACATAGCATTACACAACATTAAATTGCGTAATATTACATGGCGTAGCATTATATTACACAACACCACACTGTGAAATAATTATATAACATATCGTTACATTACATTAAGCAACAATACATTACATTGCATGGCATTACACGACAAAACATTTAACACGACATTACATAGAATTACACGTTAAATACACAATACTACATAGCGTTGTATAACATAGCATTACATCACATGACATTATGCAGCATTACGTGACATTAACATTGCGTTATATACCATGACACTTAGAAGCCGCAATTGTTTACGAAAGTACTTTGTTACTGAACCAAACTCAACCGTTAGTTAGACAAATAAGATACGAATTCGATTCAATGTCATTCCGACGTTTTTTTTTATCTCCCGCTAAAGGTGCTACAGAACCGAGTTAAAGTCAGGGTAGGGCATAGGGTAGGATAAGATAGGGTATGATAGAGAGGTAGGGTAAGGTAGGGAGGTAGGGTTGGGTACAGTAGGGTAAGATAGGTTAAGGTAGGGTAGGGTAAGGTATGATAGAGTAAGATAGGGTAAGGTAGTGAGGTAAAGTATGGTAGGGTAGGGTAGGTAGAGTAGGTTAGTCAGTGAAAAGCAATCAGTAAGTTGACGCATCTAACCAATTGCAAACTGCACTTCGATGTACCTTATAGAATGTCATTTAGTTAGGAGTGAATAATCCGTTCTTAAGAGCCGGGAGGTATTCTATTGTGGGCTTGAGTACCTGGTGAATAGGTAATTGAGTCTTGTGAGGGCATCAGTCCATGCAAAATCTCTCTTGTATAGTTAATGATGACTGCAAAAAGAGCAACAGCAAAGTTCGGCAAGATATCCAGCTGTTTGAAAGCCCTTGAGAAATAATGAGTTTGGGGAGGCACTTCTTGAAAGAGTATAATGTATAATAATAATAATAATAATAATAATAATAATAATAATAATAATAATAATAATAATAATAACAATAATAGTAATAATAATAATAATACTAAATAATAAATAAATAAATGATAGCCTGCTGATGTTCTTTTAATTTCAAACTGAAAAACCGCATTATGATTACAAGAACGGTATAAACGAAAGATGACAAGTTATTGCAGGAGTCTAGTTAAACCGTGCGCAGCCATGCAGGGCTCCCATTAGATTATTCATCTGATTTCTGTGTGTGTAGAATGCCTGAATGCGTCTTACTTCCGCTGTGACAACGGAATGTGTATTCCTCCAAATCTACTCTGCAACGGAATCGATGAATGCTTAGACAACAGCGACGAACTAAGAGCATGCGGTCAGCACCAGTCTGTTACATCTATCATCCTCATCCTATTCATTTCCAATCTATTCCTCCTTATCAGTGTCATCCTTATCTTATTCCTACCAGTTCCTACTGCATTCCTCCTTATTTTCCTCATCCTATTTCTGTTAATCCTTACCATCCCATATTTATTCTTATCACCACTGTCAATAAAATTATATATATATATATATATATATGTAAAAGTATCGAAACTTTTTCGCCCTGTTGAATATAATATATATATATATATGTATGTATATCTTAATCCTCATCCTATTCAACAGGGCGAAGAAGTTTCGATACTCTTTCATTGCATTGACCTGTTGTTGTCTATAATTTCCGAATCAAGGAAACCGTAACCATTGGATGCAAGTCCTTTCCATAAGGATTTTATGATCCACAAAATGAAACGCTTTAGAGAGATTGAGTTATATTCCATAGCTGACCTATATCTTTCCTGATCTGACCTGACCTGATTCTCGCCACAGGTGACAAGCGAAAGGTCGAGTGTAAGTTCGAGGACGATTACAAGTGCGGCTACACGACGACATCGATCGGAAACCAGCGATGGACAAGACTCTCTTCCAGCGCACTCTCCTACTACAACGGAAACCTACTCAGACCCACAGTCAGCGCACTAGGTAAGAACCCCGAACAACACCCACCACCACTACTCCATCTCCGAGTGAGGCCGTCAATTTGTGATTTGCTCACCTCATTTACGTAAAAGAATTGGCACAAAAGTCTTGCCTGATATATATATTTCATCTAATCAAGTGTAATATACCTAATCAGATCTAGGCTATAGGGGTGGTGGTAGTTGCAGTTAAACGAAGCTGTGTGGTAACATCGATCATATTAGTGTCGCCCTCCTCCTCCTGCCTTGTCCAGGCTTGGCACTTGCGTTGTCAGAGTGCAAACAGTGGTGAAATTTATCTATAGTCTGCCATAGCTATAGAGGCTTTCTAGACAATACTGGTAGACAGTCTTCATTATCTAAATGCATAATTCTATTATAGTATGTCCATCATTCATTCATTCATTCATTCATTCATTCATTCATCCCATTCTAAGATTTATATAGCGCCTCTTCAAAATCTCCTTCTGTCGTTTCTCCAGAGCAACTGATGGTCATCGACTCGAAACTCGGCCAGACGGGCGACCAAGTCCAGCTTGTCTCTCCTCTCTGGACCTTCAACCGAGCTACTCTCGTCGAAATGACCTACATAATCATGGCGTCGTCGCCTGCGCCGACGACGACAGCCGGGTTCTACGTCTACCAACTGTCAGACCTTCATTCGCCAGTTCGACGTCTAGCCAACGTTACGTCGTTCATTGATTCGAACCTTCGAAAGAGTTCTGTGTGCGTTCCTAATGGAACCTATCATCTCCTGTTCCTCGGGATCCAAGGGGTTCCATACGAATCCGTCTACGGTCTCGATATCGTCGCCTTCAAGGGAAGCTGTAACGCCACGTTTGAAACGCCCGGTAAGATCTACAACCCTGAGGTCCTGACCTGACCTATATTTGACTACCTCAGCATTGTCTGCCTTTGCTTGCATTATATTGTTTTGTCTAATTTCGTTCACTAGTCAGTTTCAAATGGTCTGATTTATTAAAATAAATTGCATTACCTTGATTTGTTTTACCTTGGTTTGTTTTACCTTGCTTTATCTTACCTTGCTTTGTCTACCTTGATTTGTCTTACATTGGTTTGTTTTACCTTGGTTTGTCTTATTTTGGTCTGACTTGTTTTGTTTTAATTTGATTTGTTTTACCTTGATATATCTTATCGTGAGTTGGTCCTTTGAGCCAATTCATGCGTACATGAACACATAAGCACATAGGCCTACACACACACACAAACACACACACCCACCCACACACCCACACACCCACACACACACACACACACACACACACACACACACGCACACACAAACAAACTCACATTAATCATCAGCATTATTAATTTATTAATCATCATCTCTTATTTCCTACCACGCTCTGATCGCTTCTGAGTGATCGTACTCGTAGAGGCGCTAAATAAATTCTCAGACACGATAAAACGCATTTCTACTGTGTTTCTACAGATGAACCGTTCAACTGTTCGTTCGTCAGTTTCTGTGGTTATCGTTTCCTCTCCTCCTCCTTCTTCTTCACACGAACCCTCACCAACATACAGAACGCATTCGCCAATAACGACCCAATCGTCGCAGGTGGGTTGTCTACAATTGTTTCCCCTAACCCAACGGTTACCCAATACTAATACTAATACTAATACTAATACTAGTACTAGTACTAGTACTAGTACTAGTACTAATACTAATACTAATACTAATACTAATACTAATACTACTAATACTACTACTACTACTACTACTACTACTACTACTACTACTACTACTACTACTACTACTACTACTACTACTACTACTACTACTACTACTACTACTACTACTACTACTACTACTACTACTACTACTACTACTACTACTACTACTACTACTACTACTACTACTACTACTACTACTACTACTACTACTACTACTACTACTACTACTACTACTACTACTACTACTACTACTACTACTACTACTACTACTACTACTACTACTACTACTACTACTACTACTACTACTACTACTACTACTACTACTACTACTACTACTACTACTACTACTACTACTACTACTACTACTACTACTACTACTACTACTACTACTACTACTACTACTACTACTACTACTACTACTACTACTACTACTACTACTACTACTACTACTACTACTACTACTACTACTACTACTACTACTACTACTACTACTACTACTACTACTACTACTACTACTACTACTACTACTACTACTACTACTACTACTACTACTACTACTACTACTACTACTACTACTACTACTAATAATAATAATAATAATAATAATATTACAGTTACTATTGCTAGCATCATCATTATCATCGTTGTCGTCGTCGTCGTCATTATCATCATCGTCATCATCGTGTTTATTATTAATATTATCATCGTCGTCGTCGCCGTCGCCGTCACCGTCACCGTCACAGTCACCGTCACCGTCATCGTCATCGTCATCATCATCATCATCATCATCATCAATTATAATAATTATAATAATAATAATAATAATAATGATAATGATAATGATAATGATAATGATAATGATAGTGATAGTGATAGTAATAATAGTGATAGTAATAATAGTGATAGTAATAATAATAATAGTGATAAAACAACAGGATATCGTTAGGATGTATACGTTCTTGTTTGACACCCATAAAACCAAGTCAATCGCTTTATATATTTGTCAACTTAATCAGGCTAACAACCAACCTTAGCCCGGTAAGCGTCTTATTATGAAAATGTCTTAAAGTCAGTAGAAGACAATGCGCTTATTGTAGTGAATTGTTCGAGCACCCTGAGCGGCATCGAGGGTACCATTTTGTCCCCTAATTACCCTGACAACTACCCCAACGACCTCAGCGCCTGCGAATACGTCATCGACCAACCGAATGGAACGACGATCAACGTCACCTTCGTTGAATTCAACATCGAGGCAGAGAACGACTGCCTGGCAGACAGGCTAGAGGTAGGAACGGACAAACGAAGGACAGACGAAGGACAAAAGGACAACGATGGACAATGAATACGGACAACGAGGGACAACTACGTCGTCATCATCATCATCATCATCATCATCACCGTCATCGTCATCATCATCGTCATCACCGTCATCGTCATCAACATCATCATCATCATCGTCATCATCAAAAACGTGCTGAACGAGGTTCCTATGTCCGTCTGGTATTTATCCTGTAGATAACGGATGTGGTGTATGGTAGTACTCGTATCTACTGTGGCAATTCCATTCCTCCTGTTTTCAAATCGAAGGGAAACATAGTTAGGATCGTATTCAGGACGGATGACAGCGTCAACAACGGACGATTCAAACTGACCTACACCACTCTATTCTACTCACCCAATGGTTCGTATAACAGCTCAGCTTGCAACAGTTGCCACGGCAACGATGATGATGACGATTACAATGATGATGACGATAAGGAATCTTAATGATGATGATTATGATGATAACAATGATAGTATTATCATTACTACTACTGCTCTTGCTACAGATGCTGCTACCAACAATAATATTAATAATAATAACAACAAATAATAATAATAACAGTAGTAGTATTTATGATGATGATGATGATAATGGCAATACTAGAAATCATAATGATCATTATATTGATGACGATTATGATGATGTCGATGATGATGATGATGATGGGTGATGATGAAGACGACGACGACAACGACGACGACAGCGACGATGCTGATGATCGTCATACTAATAATTCTGATGATGACGATGATGTCATTGAATCCAGCTGACGACTACATCGCCGTGATGAAATACAACGGTCCCTTTCCCTCTAATTTCTACTCGCACTGGGCTCGCCTCATCTCTCCTCCCGTTGAATTGACAACCAACAGCTGCCTCTACCTCACCGTAGCAGCCAATGCCAACATCACCATCCGTAAGTCCTTCCTCAACGACGATGGTATCTACACCGAGCGACGCCTCTTCTCCTCCGCCCTCACTCTCGGCCAGGCCTGGCACCGACTGAGGCTCAACATCGCTGCCTCCTCCTCCTCGTCTGTGGTCCAGAAGTTCGCCGTTGTTGTTGAGACGGCCATCAGTAATTCTGGGATTGTTGCTGCGGCGGTGGCCGAAGTCAGGCTCTATGCTGGGGTCTGTCGCCTGCTGGGTATGTGGCCCCCAGCCTAACACGTTCGTCTGCTCGCTCAGTTGTCGGTTCATTCGTTCGTTCATTCGTTCGTTCGTTCGATGGTTCATTCGTTCATTTGTTCATTCATGAACTGGTATGTCGGTTCATTCGTTCGTTCATTCGTTCGTTCGTTCGATGGTTCATTCGTTCATTTGTTCATTCATGAACTGGTATGTCGGTTCATTCGTTCAGTCGTTAACTCGTTCGTTGGTCCGTTCGCTGTTTACTTCTTTCGTTCATTCACGCGCTCGTTCGTTCTGTGGTTAATTGAAGGACTCTTGCTTTGGTTAATTCATTCATTGATCCATTCATTCATTGATCCATTCATTCATTGGTCCATTCATTCATTGATCCATTCATTCATTGGTCCATTCATTCATTGATCCATTCATTCGTTGGTCCATTCATTCATTGATCCATTCATTCATTGGTCCATTCATTCATTGATCCATTCATTCGTTGGTCCATTCATTCATTGATCCATTCATTCGTTGGTCCATTCATTCATTGATTCATTCATTCATTGGTCCATTCATTCATTGATCCATTCATTCATTGATCCATTCATTCATTGATCCATTCATTCATTGGTCCATTCATTCATTGATCCATTCATTCATTGATCCATTCATTCATTGATCCATTCATTCATTGGTCCATTCATTCATTGATCCATTCATTCATTGGTCCATTCATTCATTGATCCATTCATTCATTGGTCCATTCATTCATTGATCCATTCATTCATTGGTCCATTCATTCATTGATCCATTCATTCGTTGGTCCATTCATTCATTGATCCATTCATTCATTGGTCCATTCATTCATTGATCCATTCATTCGTTGGTCCATTCATTCATTGATCCATTCATTCGTTGGTCCATTCATTCATTGATTCATTCATTCATTGGTCCATTCATTCATTGATCCATTCATTCATTGATCCATTCATTCATTGATTCATTCATTCATTGGTCCATTCATTCATTGATCCATTCATTCATTGATCCATTCATTCATTGATCCATTCATTCATTGGTCCATTCATTCATTGATCCATTCATTCATTGGTCCATTCATTCATTGATCCATTCATTCATTGGTCCATTCATTCATTGATCCATTCATTCATTGGTCCATTCATTCATTGATCCATTCATTCGTTGGTCCATTCATTCATTGATCCATTCATTCATTGGTCCATTCATTCATTGATCCATTCATTCGTTGGTCCATTCATTCATTGATCCATTCATTCGTTGGTCCATTCATTCATTGATTCATTCATTCATTGGTCCATTCATTCATTGATCCATTCATTCATTGATCCATTCATTCATTGATTCATTCATTCATTGGTCCATTCATTCATTGATCCATTCATTCATTGATCCATTCATTCATTGATCCATTCATTCATTAGTCCATTCATTCATTGATCCATTCATTCATTGGTCCATTCATTCATTGATCCATTCATTCATTGGTCCATTCATTCATTGATCCATTCATTCATTGGTCCATTCATTCATTGATCCATTCATTCATTGGTCCATTCATTCATTGATCCATTCATTCATTGGTCCATTCATTCATTGATCCATTCATTCGTTGGTCCATTCATTCATTGATCCATTCATTCATTGGTCCATTCATTCATTGATCCATTCATTCGTTGGTCCATTCATTTGCTCGTGAACTCATTCGTTTCTTCATTTGTTGTTTGTTTCTCTCGTTCACAAAATAACTTCTTTGTTGACCCATTCACTCATTCGTTCTTTTCTCTATTCGTTCATTCATTCAGGGGATTTATATTGCGCCCAGCCACTTCTCATATAATTCATTCAATACTCATCCATTAATTTTAGCCATTAAATAATATGTTTACAAATTCTACGCACTGCTCAAATCAATGCAACTGTAACACATGTATAGATACAAGCCACGGCTACACTAGAAATACTATAATACTATATACTGTAATATTGTTCATACTGCATTGTGATGCACTTCAATGCATTCGATTGCGTTACAATGAATTACGGTACATAATATTACATTACATTACATCGCTTATATAAATTCTTACAGTTAAGAATGGTTCGTTGGAGTGCAGCTTCACTGATGCGGATCAATGCGGATATCTCGATGAGTCATCCGGATCAGTGAATTGGGCGAGGGTCTACGACAATCTAAGCAAACGTTAGTATCCACAAGAAGACTACATTGGCTCCCTGTTGAATTTAGAATCAAATTTAAGTTAGCTTATTTGACCTACAAAGCCATCATCACCAGTACACCTACCTATATTCATGTTCTACTAACTCCTTACATTCCTCCTCGTTGCTTACGATCATCAAGTACAGGTCTTTTAGTTGAACCACGATGCAGAACAGTTATGGGCTCTTGTGCATTTCATGTCTCTGCTCCTAGGGAATGGAATCGACTGCCACTCTCTCTTCGTAGCTCAAATTCACTTCCTTCCTTTAAAAAGCGACTCAAAACTCACCATTTCTCTTTGGCTTTCAAGGATTTAGAAATCTAATTGCATCTTCTCCTGGCGACTGACTGACTATCCGCGCCTCATATTCACATTTAGGTGTGACGTTGTGCGCGTTACAAATTTAATAATAATAATGATAATAAATCGACTTCTACTATGGTCGCTATAATTGAAGACAATGTATTTGATATTTCTCTTCTTCCGAAGTTAAGAAGTATAGTGCTCAAGCCTAGAATTATAATAGTACATCTTTAGCACTGGGCAAGTGTGATGACGGACTTAACTCCGCAAGCAAGATGTTGATGATGTTAAGGATGATGATGATGATGATGATGATGATGATGATGATGATGATGATGAAGATGATGATGAAGATGATGATGAAGATGATGATGAAGATGATGATGAAGATGATGAAGATGACATGAACAACAACGGCCAGTTCTTTGTTGCTCAGAGTTCTATATGCGATCAGTCTTCACCAAGTCCGCTCTCGACGAAGCCGTTCTGACCTCGATCACTGTCACCATTAACTCGACGCAGTGCCTCCGTCTCAACCTCTATGCCTCTTCAACATCCGCCTACATCTCCATCTCTCGCCAGGTGGCGGGCCAGGGCTCCTCAGACTCCGAAACAAACGCCCGCTATCAACTTCTGGCAGCCGGAACCGTTAATATCTACTACCAGCTTCCGCTTGGAACGTACTTGCTCGGGATCAAGGCCTCGTATCCGTCTGAGGTCTTGGAGAGCTCTACGAATCAGTACGACGAAGTTAGGATCTACGGGACTGTTGTGTCCGATGGACTGTGTCAAATGTCGGGTGAGGCTTCGAGCTATATTGACAATAATATAGGGTGGCATCATCGAGGGAGAGATCTTCATTTGAAAGAACCTGGTAGCCTAATAGTTTACGATTCAATCGGCATTTACGATCTTCTTTTCTGACGAAATATTTTTTAAATTTTCATCGAAGTTTAGGATTTTCCTTTTTATCGGAATTTTCCATTTTTCTTTTTATCGGAATTTTCCATTTTTATTTTTATCGGAATTTTCCATTTTTCTTTCTATCGGAATTTTCCATTTTTCCTTCTATCGGAATTTTCCATTTTTCTTTCTATCGGAATTTTCCATTTTTCTTTTTTCGGAATTTTCCATTTTTCTTTTTATCGGAATTTTCCATTTTCCTTTCTATCGGAATTTTTTATTTTCCTTTTCTCTGTAGTATTTGTTGTTCTGTTTACAATCGTCATTTCCCATTTTCATTTCTGTTGGAATTATTTCGATTTGGACGCATTTATGATTTTCTCATAGATCTTTTTGCAATGTAAACCCTTGGAGTATGGGAAGCTAGTCACTATCACTTTTCCGTGGAGTCATTTGGCCATAATTGCCTGCTATCTTCACGTTTCCCTTCTCATATTCCTTTTGCCTTGGCGCAACAGTGTGACAATATTTTATCTTGGTCTAGCATTGTAAAGCATTTTTCCCTTGGTGTTACATTGCAACATATTTTACATCGAAGTGAGTAGAGGTGTACATTTTTTTTACCTTGGTGTAACATTGTAACACATTTTTCTCTTGGTGTAACATGATAATATTTTTCACCTTGATGAAATATTGTAACATTTTTTACTCGCTGTTACCGTCAGTTTACAAGACAGGCGTAACGTGTAACTTCGACGACGACTTTGCCTGCGATTATCAACCGGTGTCCGATTTTGGAGATCCATGGACGTGGGTCAACTTTAGGAACTTCCTCGAATTGGCCATCAGACGAAACGGAGACATTCTGAACGCTAGCCTATCACACGGTCAGTCGATCAGTTGGTTACGGTGTGGTTTTATGCAGTCAGTTATTCTGAGGGGCGAAGCTGCCAGCCAGCCAGCCAAGTTACGATTTGTTCGTTCGACCATCAATATTTAATTGCAATTATAAATTAATTCATCCATTCATTCATTCATCCAGTTATCCAATTGTCCATTCAGCCATTCATCTATTCATTTTGTTATTAATTCATTCACTTTATCATTTTACCATTCATCCATTCATTCACCCGTTAATTCATTCGTTCGTTCATTAATTGATTCATTCTTTCGTTCATTCATTCGTTCATTCCGTCAGTGAACATCGGTTCTTCCATCCATCACAACAAACCACTCCTTCATCGATCTAAAAAAGCCTTCGACTCTCCTCCACAGGTAACGTGATGCTCTTCAATGGGTCGAGCGTCAACCCCCGCAAGGGAGTTCTCATCTCCCCAGCAACGACCGTATCCTCCCCCGGTCAACGCATGACCGTCTCCGTCTACGCTTCGTCGAACCGTTCCACGTCACTGGAGATCTACGTCACGTCATCGCTTGGTCACGTGTCGCATCGTCTCCTAGCAACGTCCGGTCTTCTTGACAACGACTGGCAAGTGCTGTCGCTCTGCCTTCCACCCGGGTCCTACAAGATCGTCTTCGTTGCCAACACAACCCCCGGAGACTACGTTGCCATTGACGACGTCGTTGTGGCCAATGACAGCTGCTCGTCCGCTGTAACTGATACAAGTGATGATGATGATGGTAGGTTCATTCGGGTCAAACCACTGTGTAGCAGTAGTTGTAGTAGAAGGAGGAGGAGGAGGTATTGTTTCAGTAGTCGCAGTAGTAGAAGGTGTTGTTTTGGAAGTAGTAATTGTAGTATAAGAGGCGTTTTTCAATGATATTTGCTGCTGCTGTTGTTTTAACAGTATTAGTAATAGTAGTTGACGTAGTTCCGTTTGTAGTGGTAGTAGTAGAGGCACAAATAGTAGTGGTTAAGGTAACAGTAGGTATAGTAGCAGTTTATACAAAGGCATTGCTGTAGTGACCTCAGTGGTTGGTTTATTATAAATAATTCTGATCCTAATACGACTGTTACTATTGCTGCTAGTCGTACTACTTCTGCTGCTGCTGCTGTTTGCTGCTACTAATAATGATAATTACTTACTAATGACTCGTTACAATATAATTATGGTTCTGATTGTTAATTAGATTGTTCAGGTGTGGATCCGCTGAGTTGCCCATCGTCCAATCTGTTCATTTGGTCATCTCAGGTCGATTGGTACAACGTATCCGATATTCGCAACGATACCATCAGCCCAGCTGGAAATGGTAAAACCAGTTGACATTCTACCTTTCCCTGCATGGTGATTTAATGGCTAAGTCGAATTAAACAACGCGAATGATTGAAAAGATGAACGAAGGAATGAATGACAAATTGAATTATTCATTCATTCCTTCGTTCGTTTATTCATTCATAAGATTCAGTCATTAATTAATTAATTCAGTCAGTCAATAAGTAAGTCAGGCATCAGGCAAATCCGGCGAGTCATTGGGTTGATCCTGACCAGGTTAAAACTTTTTCTTTTTCGCCAGAATGCGTCTACGTGTTCTACATGTTTGAGGGGGCCTTCGCCTACAACGAAAGCGTCAAGACTTCTTCCAACGGATCCGAATGCGACATCTACATCCGGGGCATTGGAAAGTTCACGACCTATCTCTCGTTCATAGACTCCGTTCTCAACTGCACCCGCCAATACGTCCAGGTAGGATACACGTCTGATGAAATCAGTTAACTAAGTGCACATCTACATCTACTATCTACTTAAAACACATCTAAGGACATCCAGGAAATATCTAAGGACATACCAGTGAATATTTAGGACAGATCTGATCTTATGTAGGATATCTAAGGACATCCAAGACATGTTAGGACATGCATGAGATATCAAAGGACATCCAGAACATATCTAACGATATACAGGACATCTCCTACGAACATCCAAGACATACCTAAGGACATCTAAGACATCTAAAGGACATCTTGTTATATCATTGCGCCATAAAATCAACCTTTTGTCAGTTTATTAATGTCTGGCTGCGACCTAGGACTATCTTTCATTGCCTCAGATTATGCATGTAATAACCTCTGCACACCTCGTCTCACATTACCCAGTTACATTACCTTACCTTATACGCCATTACATTTAACGGTCTGTGTTGTAGATATGGCGCATTGTCGACGGTCAACTGACGGCCGATCGGAAATACTGGTGCGCTGAATTCGTCGGAAGTGCGCTGGTTCCCTTGGCCATCACAACGGAAGACATCCTTCAGATCCACGTCTTCGCAATGGATGGAAATCCACGATTCACCTTGAACTACACATACGTTCCGGAAAACATGACAGGTTGGCAGAAGTAGGGTTCTTCTCTCAGGGACTTCAACACCTATCGCTCTTAGATAAGCTGGTGCCCTGCACTTGGCTTAAGAGCGGCGCTTTAGAAGTTTGGAGACTACGATTACTATCTGCGTCCGATTCTCCGCCCTCAAAGACCCTCGTCTTAGTACATACTCTGCCTCCTATCTGTGGTCTGCCTGGCAACAAGACCAGGACATCTGTAGACGATCCGTCTGATATGACGCAGCGCTTGTGAATGAGCTGGTGACCTGCGATTGGCCTTATAGAGTGGCGCTGCTGATATGTAGGGTTTACGATTACGTTACACCAGAAACGTAATCGTAATCGTAAGTATTTAGAACACCCCTCCAAATGTATGGTCGGTTCACTTTCGTAGTCGGTGAGATAAGCTTTTCACAACTGTATTGGTGTTTCGGTTACACTTGTCGATAACTCGTTAGACTCATGACAGAGTCACTTGCAGCTTATGTCCTAGCATCTACACAGAGTCAGAGAATATTTCACAACTGACAATTGAACGCTAAACGCTGTCATGGTAACTGTTGCCATAGGATACCCACTTGCGCTCTACTATAAGGTCGAGGATTCGACGGATGACGTCGTCACTCTGTCGCACATGGCCGAATGGGCGTCTCCGATCATTCCAACGAAGCAGAACGATACCATCTGCCTATCAGTCGAAATGGCTCTGACGCAGTTCTCCAGTGTCGACGTTCTCCTGCTGGAACTTCAGGTAAATCAAACACTGATGGAATGGCTTTCCATAGACAGACCTCATATCTGATCGTATGCTAAATTACTTCAAATCATGCGGGTAATTGTGCAATTAGTACACGTACGAGTACAAAGCATGAGCGTAATTGTAGAAACCATTCACGTAATCGTAGTAGAAACCGTTCACCTAATCGTAGTAGAAACCATTCACGTAATCGTAGTAGAAACCATTCACGTAATCGTAGTAGAAACCATTCACGTAATCGTAGTAGAAACCATTCACGTAATCGTAGTAGAAATCATACGCGTAATCGTTGAAATCGTACTTGTAAGAAATCATACTCACACATGTTGGCCCTAATCGTAAAATTCATTCATGTTTCCTAGAAACTAAAGAAGATTATAATCGTAGAAATCATGGACGTAGTCGTAAGAATCGTTTTATTAATCACTGGACCATAACCAGTACAATCTCTGCGCAGGCGCAAAGCACCCGCGTGACGCAATCGGTCGTCTTGTCCACTTCCGGTTTGCGGGGTGACCTCTGGCGCCGGGGAAACTTCGACATAGCACTGCAGGCGCAGACGTCGAAGGTACAACTGGTCTTCTACTTCTCCATAACGAACGCCACCTTTGACTCATCTGCTGCTCCGGCGCTTGTGGCGGCGATCAGAAATGTTGACATCTACAAGGGATCGTGCTTCTCCACAGGTAATGGGAAGAGTATTCACGGGTGATTGGGTTTGTGAATTGCTTGAATGGCTTTGGATTGAAGCCTCGATTATAATAATATACAGACAAGTTACATTGAATGCAGCAAATGTTTAGGTAGTTTATTTTTAAACAAAGTGATGCGTATATATATATATATATATATATATATATATATATATCTGTGTATGTGTGTGAGCGTAGACTGGGGCGGAGTGGGGTCGTCGTTCGGAAGGTGTCGCTTCAGTGCAAACAGTTCGTGTGGATTCATCGATACATCGGTCAATACATCCAGATGGATCATCGCATCCGAACGATCGCTTCAAGAGACATCAGGTATAAGCCAAAACATCATCATTCATCGTCGTCGTCGTCGTCGTCATCATCATTATTGTTCCTCTTTTTATAGTAATGGTTAAGCGAGATAATTGAACACGCACAATTACACACACACACACACACACACATGTATATGTATATATATATATATGTGTGTGTGTATATAACCCGTCAGCGTTTACTTTATTTGCTTCACAGGGTCGTGTAAAGTAACGGACGACAACGATTACCCGTACACTGGCAACGTGAGTCACACGATCTCTGGTCGGGTGTGCCAGCGCTGGGGCAGCCAGTCGCCACACCCCCATCACCAGGACGTGGCAGAATACTTTCCCGACTTCTCATTGGTAGATACGGCCAACTACTGTCGCAACCCTAACAACCCCTTCATCGCTAGGACCGCATGGTGTTACACGATGGATGATACACAGCGCAGGGAATACTGCGACGTTCCACACTGCCTCGGTAGGATGATCGGATGGCTTGAAATGGAGGAGAGGAGGTGTGGGTGTGGAAGAGGTGCTGCGTCAATGGTGTGAATTGTTTCATTGATTGATGATTGAATTGATGCTTGAGTGAGTATGTGAGTGAGTGAATTAATGAACGATTGAATGATTGAATGAGTGAGTATATTAGCGAGCAAATGAATTAATGCACGATTGAATGATTGAATGCACGAGTCAGTGAATGGGTGAGTGAGTGAGTGAACGAATGAATTGCAAACGAAAGCATAAGTGAGCACTCTGAGCATGAAGATCTGCACATGACGTGTGAATGCGGCTTCTTAGCATAGCATTGGTTGACGACCTTTAAAGGCGTCGAAAGGCATGAATTAATGAGCAGATGAATATAAGTAGATTTGAGTAAGTGTGTGGATGAGTGCATGGCTGCTTGAATGGGGAACAGTTATATGGAGTCAACTGAATGAACATAGGCGGAGAAGTATATGGATAAATAATTAATGTGGTAAATCGTGCATTCTCAAAGGTAGGGCATATTGTTAGGAATGACCTTCCTCTGGAGTCACTTCTGTTTCTTAACTCGTGTAGTGGTATGTTTTTAATATGGCAATTTGAAAACTTAACCATTTTGTCTGGGTTGCAGCTGGGAGCGCTTTTGAGTAATTGCCCTGAACGGGCGGTATATAAATTGTCGAATGAATGAATGAATGGGAAGGGTTTGAAAGTGAGGCTGCCATTGTAGCGATAGTGGCGAAAAACTAAGTAGAACGGTTGGGAATGAGTAGTATTCCTTGTACACCTGTCTTTAGGTTTCAAATTTTCATATAGGTACTTGTAGACCAGTTTGTTGTATATCGCATTATAGAAAGCCTCGCGGCTGCACATTGGTTATATAAGCATTAGTAGAATTACAGTTTCTCACACACCTTCCTAAAACAACGCCGCTGACAGTGCCAGTCCCAGGTCTGGATAAAGAGGAGAGCGACGCTAATGATCTTTGTTATCACGCGGTGTCGTTAAAATGATGAAACTACTAAGTGCCATTTTTCGTCTCTAACTAATAGTATCCTAATTTCTTACACACGATACCTTCTTGACTTCATCATCTTCTTCTTCAGATCAGTTCATGCGTGTCGAATTCCCGAGCCGCATCACTAGCCGTGCCATCCTTGCGTCGCCGACCTTTGCCATCAATGACGTCACGTGCCTTCGCTTCCTCTATTCACTGACGTCAACGCAGGTTCAGCTGACCGTCCACGTCACAACCGCTGCCGGAAGTGACGACATCCAGCGCATCTACGTCATAAACGCCGAGCCGACGTCGGCGACGTGGCTGGCGGGGGAGATGGATCTGACACCTATGGCGTCACAGGTCGTTTTCTACGCTGACAAGATTGACGTCACTGACGCCAGCGTCTTCGTGTCCATTGACAACGTCACTATGACGACGGGGCTATGCCAAGTGCCAGGTGACCTCTGAACTCTGACCTATTTTATGACACCATGTCATCAGTGTATTCACTGGCCCTCTAACAACTTTAAAGATATTCGTTTATTTAGAAATCACGCAATCTGACAATAGCGCAGAATTGCTAACACGAGTGCCAGTGACCAACCATAGTAGCTAGAATTAATAACAAACTGGTATAAAGATCTGGGGATAAATTGAGAGTCGTCTTTGGGTGGGAGGACATGGTTTTGTGCTCTAGGTCTTAATTGGTGATTGTAGTGGGGACGGAGTGGAGGTAGGAATTGGTGAAGAACATGTTTGGGGTTGTTTAACATGGAGAAAAGGAGTTTGGAATCTGCTATGTTTGCAAGTGCAGAGACTGTTGACTGCTTGAAAACGAATATTACTGATATTGACATTGTGATACAATTGTGTTAGTATATCTGTATATTACATACATATAATATATATATATTATATATATATATAATAAATATAATATATACATATAATATATATATAATATATATATATATGCACGCATACATTGACTATATGCGCATACAGAGTGAGTGTGATAATTGTTCTATTGGTACTTATAGATGAAGGCAATTCGTCCCGCTTGAGTACCAGAATTCCTTATTTGGGACCGAGACTTCCTTTCGACGTTTACAAGCAGTACATTCTAGCCGATTTGAAAGG
>OY365817.1:28447447-28462447 GCA_959347315.1 Bimastos eiseni
ACAGTACGAGAGGCTGTTGACGGACTTCCAGTCTTGGCTCGACCAGTTGGACTTCACGTCTAAGAACCCTGGACAGACGAAGGCTGACGATATCCTGGTGGCCTTCAACGACATCGACTCGTGGTTGGTCGAACTGAGGGACAACTACTCGCAGAATATTATTCAAAAGAAGGATTTGGCGAACATCCTACTAAGCGATCAGACAAGCGATTCTCTACAGAGGATCAATAATATGATACAGGATATCATCCAACAGGTGAGTATCATGGTGGCTTTTCTTTCGTTTCTTGTTCCGTATGGGATATGCTATTATTTCTTGCGCCAAATCCGGGTTGTTTCCCGCTCTCTCTCCTCATCTTCTGCTGCCACTTTGGTTCATGCCTTTATCGTTAATCGATTAGATTACTGTTCCTCTTTCTTCTGTGGGATCCCTCAGGTCCGATTGAAACCCTTGGAGGGGTTCAAAGGGCTGCAGCGCGTTTGATTGGTTATGTTCCTAAATTTGGCCACATCTCTACGTACATGCGGGACGTCCTTCACTGGCTTCCGGTTAGGCAGCGCATTCAATATAGAATCTCCTCTATTGTCTGGCACTGTGTTGTGGGCAATGCGCCTGTCTCTCTTAGGGATCTATTCACCTTAACTTCGTTTTCTTCTGGTCGCCGATCTCTTCGCTCGGCCTCTAGAGGCGACTTTGTTGTTCCACATGCTCATACCGCAACCAGGCAAATAGAGCCTTTGCAATTGTGGGTCCTCGTGTGTGGAACAACCTCCCATCTGAACTGCGCTCTCTCCCACGCAACCTGTCTGGCTCTTTCCATAAACTTCTCAAGACTTTCCTTTTTGACCGGGCCTGGGTCGGGAGCGCCTCTGAATAGTTATCTTGAAGAGGCGCTATATAAATTGTATTGATTGATTGATGTGTCGAATCTATCTATGCTAAACGAGTGTGTTTTCTAACATAAGCATAGAGCTTGTAAACCCTGTCGACTGAGCAATTGATACTGTCAAATGTACCCATGGCCGCCGATAGATACTCCGGGCCTCTATGCCGATTAGTCACAGATATTCCGGGTCCTTGTGCCGAGTTCGAGTGGTTAAACGATATTTATTTTTTAGATTTTTTCACTTTCTCTTAATTTATAAGTTATATCCGTAAAAATTTGACACATTGCATTGTCATGGAAGCCTGAAATGTGTGCAAAATTTCAGCTCTCTAGGTCGACGGGAACATACCGAAAAAAAGAGTTGAAAGAACTCCGACGAACCGACAATCCGTCCATGACAAACTTTACGCAAGCCAATTTAGCCGGGCCTCTGGGCATTTGCCCTCCCCTTAACTCCTCTCGGTGGACCCGTCTGCTTCCGTCCGTGCTGCGCGGTCCCTTCCGGTGTGTAGCTATTCCGACTCGCCTATCCACCAAGGTATCTCTATCTAACGGATTCGCCTTATGTATATCCATTGAAATGATCACGACCCTGTCTTGGCGTGCCGTCGGGTGATGCCTTGTGCGTCAGATAGCGGCGCTATAGATGTCTTCAAGTACAGTAACCGTTTACATTACAACCGTAACAGGTGGTCACTCCGATGCAGAATCGCATTGATTCGGACGAGTACACGGCCTCCTCGTCCTACCTCCAGTTCCTCGGATTCCTCGCTAGGATGTATAGCTTCACTGGAAATAAGGAAATCGAAAACACAGCCAGGGCGTTATCCATCTGGAAGGAACCGGTCCACAATCTGGAAATACCTGAGGTAAGATCACTGTTTTCTGACGTGTCAGGTTTTTCTGCTTTTGAATTAAATAGATTTGAATGATAAGGACATTTTATTACTAAATATTGTAGTGGTAGTACTTTTAGTCTAACAACACTGTGTGATAACAAAGATTAACCTTCTGCTAACCCAATCGTGGACCTTCTTCTTTATCCATGCTTGGGACTAGCCACTATTAACATAACATAATAAGGGTTTAAAGTGGTTCAGAAGACGTTTAGTCTGTGTTTTTCATACTTATACCCTATTCACCGCAGAATTATAATTACCGATTTAAAGTAATAGGTATCGACCTAATTATAATTGTTATTATAATTATTATTACTATAATAATAATTATTATGATTATTATGATTGATGATGATTGATATACACCCTGGAGTACGCGTAGGCCTATAGCTTTGTGCATGTGTGTTTTATATTTATAAAGACGATAGAGTACATTCTGAGTGAAGACGAGGTTTGGCAGATCTGGCCAACAGACCAGGACATCGAGAC
The DNA here is from genome assembly GCA_959347315.1 of Bimastos eiseni. Lineage (NCBI taxonomy): Eukaryota > Metazoa > Annelida > Clitellata > Crassiclitellata > Lumbricidae > Bimastos > Bimastos eiseni. The sequence continues at coordinate 28,449,723 of OY365817.1, forward strand.
CTTCGTCGCGACGAGTGCTCCGTCAAGGCTGGACCTCGTCTGCCTCCAGTACTTCGACCCTCTGCACCGGAAGCTGAGCTTCTTCCTGTCGGAGGTCAACAACCGACAGAGTCAACTGAGCCAAACGACCGTTGACCTACTCCAGACGCTGAAAAACTACGTCGACTCAACGGCTCTTGATGAAACGTTCGCTATGTTAGTACCAATCGTATCATATCCATGGATTTATATAGCGCTTCTAGTTTATCAATAGCATCGTATCTATTGAGACAATTACTCTGTGGGAAGCTGAGCAAGTTCTTCGTTCACAGTTGCTTGACAAATCATTTCCCCCGTCGCCGCAACAATTATTGCTTGACAAATCATTTTCTTACCCACCTCGTAGCCAAAAAAATCTTGCTTGCCCCTTCTGAATGAAACTGAAATGACGTCCCTGACTACCACTACTGCTATTTAGTAGTAGGATCAGGAGCAGCAAAAGTAGTAGTAGTATTAATATAAGTTTCTCTTGTGTGGCTGTAGGAAGAATTTCCTGGTCATCGACATCTACTATGGAGAATTGAAGTATGAACACATAACGCAGTCGGAAGCTTACTCGTGGACGCAATTCTTCAGTAAGATTCGAATTCATCAGCCATATTCACTCTTCGGTTCATCGAGGCATCATTAATGCAAATAAGTATAACGAGCATTTATACGCAGCGTCTCTTCAAGATTTATGCTCACAGGCAATAATCGATTTCATGTAGCAGTCCAGAACTATCGCGGGATTGCCATTACGGCCTACAATCTTTGCCTATGTTTGTGTGTAGGTCTAACACAAACAGCTAAACAAAATCGTGCCTTCTCAGTGGTTGGCCCTATAGCTCTGGAGCACGTTCCCGTTGGCGCTGCGGTTGTTCTCTAGGGTGTGTGTAACAAGTTTATTTAACGACGCATCTATGACAAGGATGATAAGCATCGTCCTCCAGGCTCTCTTCATAATCGCCTTAAAACTTGTCTTTTCAGCTGCGCGGGGGTTGGAAGCGCTTCTGAGTAGTAACCCTAATGGGCGCTACATAAATTTTCAAAATCAATTAGTGAAAATAAATGTTTTGTGACGATTCTACTTTACAGGTGACATGGGCAGCTTCTTCGGCCTTCTGATGGGCTGCAGTATCCTAACAATGGTCGAAGTAATCGATCTGGTTGTCTACTATTCGATCGTAAAACTTATCGAACGCCACGAAGAAAGACCTCTGCGACAGGAAGTCATCGACATCAAGATTTAACACCACACTCGGTGCAGACTTCCTTTAAAACAAGAAAAATGCACCGAGCTTTGAACCAACTCCGTCCGCATTTAAACGAAAACAGCCTCCAATCATTATTATACAGTCTCATTGCTGTGTGCTAGAATACTAGATTGTATAATCACACGGGCTATCGCTTCATCCCGAACTATTTGGCAAACCCCTCAAGAACCACGATTGTCCCACAATAGAAACTTCTGTTTAACTAGGAAAACCGTTTCAAACCCTGGTCCGAATAACTATGGCTTACTGCTGACTTACTACTAATATGGCTGCCCAAAAAAACATGGCCGCCGAACAAGAAGGACCAAAAAAGAAGATTGTAGTGGCCTTCTGGAAAACGGGTTACTCTAAACTGTGATTGATCAGCCTTAAACTAGAAACCTTGTTCTGGGCTCCGTTTAAAGTTTGCTATTTCGACTGTGTTAGGTTACACCGGTGATAAACTTTAAAACACGATTCTTTCAAAATGTACAACGCTTATATTCGTATATTAGCCCGCTTTTAAAGTGTTCGTTTATAAGCTGATTTTGAACGTCTTGTTCGATTGTATCATAGTTTTGTGAAAGTTTTTGTTCATAGACAGATTTTGCATTATCGCTTAGGACTTGATCAATACATATATTTTTGAAAGATTTCTGTGTGGATATTTGTAACTTGTATTCTGAATTTTAATCACTCAATCAATTAAACTTAATATAGAGCCTCTTCAAGAAATCTACGCAGAGGCGCTCCCGATCCAACATCGGCCAAATAAGACAGATTTAAGAATGAATAAAAATGAAGTAGAGAGCTCCAAGGCAAGAGCCGAACATCCAATGGGAAGTCCACTTCCAAGCACAACCGAAAAAGCACGAGACTGCATCCTACAGGTCCACAAGAAAGTGAAAAGAAGAAGACCCTGCGAGGCGGAGCACAGCATCCCGTCAGAATTTCTATTAGCGGCAACAAGTGCAGTACCACAAAAGCAGCGCCAGACAAGGGAAGAAATCCAAAACGCAATGCACTGGGCAATGGGTAACCAATGTAAAATATTCGATCGAGAGGCGAATACGTATCCAGACCTTAATAGTGGCAAGAAACACACAGGAGGGGATGGTCCCCTCCAAAATTTAAGGTGGGGGGGATGGAGTGCTTATAACCCTCCAATATTTCATAAAAATTAAACATTTCTACAGTGATTTCCACTGTTCATCCGCTTCTGATCTATCCATGTTTGGAGTCAAAATTTTTCCTACCTGTCCTTCCCAAATTCAATTTTTGTCGACCTGTCCCACTTCAAACCCAGCACTAAGCCTCCACCTATGTTGAGCGCTTGCCTTGGAACACAGAGTACGTTTGGCTCGACCCTCTCCCCGAGACCCTCTCGACTCCTCTAAGACCCTGTTTAGAGACCAAGACCAAGTCCTTAACTCATAGTTACTCAGCGCCAAATTGGCACATGATCATCACTTGATAAGTCATCATACTAACGATCATAATTAGCATTCAAAGATTTACAAAATGCAATACCTATAGCCATATATTCTTCAAAATAATGCACTCTAAAAAAACTCATCACCTTCACCACAATACAGAGCAACTATTACCAATGCGAAAAAATAGCATACAAGAGTCACACAGAAATCAATCCTTCACTTCAAACAGTAATTAATTAAATAACTAATTAGTACACCAACTAAATAAAGAACGATTCCTCCTCATCTGTGCACTGGATGTAATGTCCTCACTCTTGTTGCACTGTCAGGTTTGCTGTCACATCAGTTGGCTCCTTCTCACAGGGATGCATCAGACCGTGACCACCTGATAGATAGGGATGAATCAACACTCAAATTAAACCCAATAAAAGAACCATCACCCACACCTAACCGAACCACGTGCGGATCCAGTACGCCCTCCAATGGTACGACGAGATTTGTCAGGGAAAACATTGCCCATGTTGCATTCGAGTAACACGTAACCGTTTAACAGGCAATGCCACAGGACTTCCTCATTAGAGACTCTGTTGTCCATCGTACCTTCGTCCCATACTAGCCTCTGTGTTTCGTCTCTACTCAGCAGACAATTCAACCTGGGACCAATATGGAAGGGGTATGTGGCCGCAACGCGTCAGCCAATCAGCGATCGTATTTCCTGATACAATGCGAGCGATGTCTATGTAATCAATAATGTGACATCTGGGAACTCGGCAGGATAACTTTGAACGCATAATCGTCGAAACAGATATCCAAATTTATGCCACACCAGTCAAAAAATCTTCCTTTGAACATTTTATTTGTATTGTAAGTATATTAAGTCGTTTTATTTCGGTAAGAAACAGATGCGACTGCAGATTTGTTCTACACAAGTCCCGGATGTAGTCACACACTTAATCTAGGTCAATGACCCAGTTTTCATCGGCTTCATATTCCGTCCACATTAGTCCCAGATTCAACATGAAGATAAGGGGAACAGAGTTGTTCTGTGACGCTGTCCAGACCTATCGACACCTCATCAGACCGATTGCAACATTCTATCTAGCCGTTTATCGTCTGAAATTTGAAACTTGAAGGTCTGGACTGGCAAGCCGCGTCTTGGAACACACCCATTCCTGGATACCTAGCTACGTTCACACAGGCTAATATGAAATCCTGGTCGTATATTGTTACAGACAGTTTCCCTTAGATCCTGTTATGCCCTAGAGTCGATGTGACAGTGCCTATTAAAAGCGGTATGTAGACAGTGTTTTACCTGGTAGCAAAATGCCCGAAGATATACATTCAAAGAAGCTGCGTAAAGCCTCGCCTGGCCCAAGATCGGCGCCCGCAGCAAAGATAGCCTTCTCAACTAGCAACTCTTGCGCCTAAGACAAGACGAACATTCAGTAAGACATCACAAACTCAGATAATTATAAACAGAGACGAAGTAATCCTCAACGTCACGAAAAGAAAGCAAGGCCAAACAAGGACGGAAAGTGAAGAACCATCCACTACGTGAACCCGAATGGTACGAAGAGTTAGGGACTTCATTTTATTAGCCTTGGCTTATGAAGGCTGGTACCCAGTCATCTCCTTCACTATGACTTCTTACTCCCATACTGCTCCGTGCCATCGATGCTCTGCTGTGCAGAGGTAACAACACTTAGGAACTTAGGAAGAAAGGCAAATATAAAATGTAATTGTATTGTATTCAATGCATTTTTATTGCAACAAATATATTGTATAAAATGCAGTTTTATTGCATCAAATTCAGTTACATTACATCAAATTCAGCTGTATTAGATACAACTGTATTGTATCGAATACAGTTATATAATTGTCTCATATACCGAAACATTAGTTTGATTCTAAACAGGGGCGCTTCTGTTTCTTTCCGTATTCTTAAGATTTTTTCTTGCGGGGCTTTAGCACTGAGAGGCTGAAATTCAAAAGGTGCTAAATAAATGTGCAAATACAATGCAATACATAACACTTTCGAAACGCAAGAGAATGTTACAAGACACTAAGGCATGAAAATCCAGACAGCAATAACCAGATACCGACCCATTCGCTGAGTGGCATCCAAACGGGATTTCGTCTGCAAATGTCCCTCAACACGTGAGCCACTAAGCTGCCGGCCTTCATCGCACAGAGGCGCACCTAAAACCACCAAAAACACAATCAATCAACATTTATATCGCACGCCTTCGAGATCCCTCCCGAAGGACGAGCCCGACACGACCAACGCCAAAAGCGGCTTTGGCAGTTGGCGAAACTGGGAAAGTTTTGCATGTGGCATATAGCCATCAAACCAAAAAGACATACATCCAAACTTCTAAAGCAGAATTTTTTTAATTTTTGGTCCCAGTAAAGTCTCAAAAACGAAAAAGTTTTGTGGTATTTTAAAAACCGTTTTTATGCGGATTTCTAGGTGAACACAATTAATCTCTGCACATAAATCACTTCGAATCCCGAACATTCTTAGTTTTGAATTGCACAATTCTTCAACATTCGATAAAATAACGACCACCATTTGCTCAAAATGCTTTGGCATCAACTGAAAGCAAATTTTAAGAAGCAGATAAGACGTGCGTGGTCGTTATATAACCCCGGTCTCACTCAGAGCACTCACAAAATGGAGCACTAGCGATCCGATATACCGACATGGACACAATTCAATCGAAACTTGCCGAATTCAAATTTCAATCTCAGGCAAAGCAGGGCTGTAAGGTTAGTACCAATGTTAAACGATTGCCTATAGGAATATTTCTGATCTGATCCAACGTAATAATTTATGCAGCACTGAACGTTACTGTTCGATGCATCGTGCACTGGGGCGAGCCGTCAAGTCCTTCGTATAGTTTCACGCTATAAAATTGTTTCTCTCACACGTTTTGCTTAATTTGGAGTTTCTCTGAGCACGCTATAGAAATGCTAAAACCTGAGCGCAGAAAATTAGCTGTATGTATTAATATGTTATGTTCGAATTTAAATAGTGCGGTTTATCCGGCCGTTAAGCGTGGTGTGCTCGTGTTATTAAAATCTGAAAAACGTCATCGTCAAACAGAAGTGCATTAATGCAAAAAGACGTGTACAAACGGGAAATTGTGCGTGTTTTATAATTTGCCAGTTGGTAATATACTATTGCACATTTTAATTTAACCTCATATTCTGGTCACCGAAACTGAAATATCTAGAATTATCCGACGCCGTTTTCTCTCGCGCCAAAAACAAAGATCTCTGATCATAGGAATCATGCCAATTGCCAAGGACTAATTTAAAATTCTTTGAATCATGTATTCAATGGTCATTGCGTTGGACTTATAATCTAGAGAATCGTGAATAAATCGGTAACCTGCTTTTCACTTTCGAGTTTCGAGTGTCGCTTATGAAATCTGGCGATTACAATAATGAGAGCCAAGAAGGCAGATGGATGGTATTTATAGATCAGTCTAATATATATATATATATATATATATATATATTATATATATATAATATATATATATTATATATAATATATAAAATATATATTATATATAATATATATATTTTATATATAATATATATATTTTATATATAATATATATGTATATGTAGTAGAGCCTATATATATAGTAAGTTTCACTTTAACGACACTATGCGATAACGAATATGTAATTAACGTCGCCCTCCTTCTTTATCCTGGCGTGGGACTGGCACTGCCAAGGTGCAAGCAGCGGAGGACTTTTTAAGTGGGTGCCACGCCGTTTAAGGCATCCGTGTATACGGCTCCAGATTGAAATATCTTAAACGAAACCACTCGTCTGGAATCGGACCAGCAGAGAGACGCGCACGAGACGCACGCTTTCACCGATGCAGCTATGGCTGGACCCCAGCGTAATGTATGTAAGTATGTAAGTAAGTAAGTATTGTCTTTAATCAGACGTCTGCAAACGCACAACATGCACAAATGCACAGGTCAATTGCCAAGACGAGACACGACAGACAGAATACAATGGCAACAACAACTCCCGCACCCGAGACTTAATATGGACAACTTGTGCATCACAAAATTTGTATGAAAGCACTCATATAAATATGTAGTTCCTCTTAAGACACCAACGAAGACGCAACGGTTGCCATTATTCCGTTCCAATTGGTCCCTCCCGAGTCCTGTAAGAGACTCGGAGAGAATACTTGGCCGAGTTATCAGAGTTGTTGCGGTTTCCAAATGTTCCATTTGAACCGGCGGCGTCATCTTTGATCTGAAGTGTCGTTGTTTGATCTGACCGCCAATCCTTTGATCCGACGGATCTTGTGTTCAGCGGAGATCGACGACGGTAGACTGGGAATTCCTGGAAAGAGGTCGGTTTATGTTCTGTTTATCGCCTGCTTTAGCCAGTAACACAACTTGGTGAGGGGAGAAAGGTAGTGGGGTAAGAAAAGCATGGTTAAGGTAGGGTAGGGTAGGGTAGGGTAGGGTAGGGTAGGGTAGGGTAGGGTAGGGTAGGGTAGGGCATGGAAAAGTTGAGCGATAGTCGATTTTGCAGTATGGTTTAATTCGTTATACCCCGATCCCTCGGGATATATTTATAAATAAGACTTTTGGGGTTTTGTTTACCAAAAGTTAGATATATAAATCCGGATTAACAAAATATAAAGGTGTTTAAGTTGAGCCAAATATTTCAACGTCAAATATCAATGCATACTTTTTTACACAGCGGCCTTATCTTTGCACTGAATTTATCGGGGGAGATTCTTAACCACCGCTGCCCTACTCAATGGATACTTCGCCAGTTTAAGGTTTTCGTTAACTGGATGAGCTAACCTTATATAAATCATGAAGTCTGGTCGTATAATAAAAAAAAACATTTACATTTCGTTCGTTTGACTTGACGTAGCGCTCAGCATCACCGATTCGACATAGCGCTCGTGAATAAGTCGAGGCCCTTAGCTCACCTTTGATGTAGAACTTCTGTAATATGAGGTTCCAATTGTGCCTATTAGTTGGCTGTTGGGAAGCCAGACGGTGAGTGGGAAGGCTAACTAATACGATAAAATCAGCGATCAAAACGTTCTAAATATTATGATAAAAACGCGATTTTAAATTGAATCACGTATTCAAGCGTGATATTGCGGACTAAAAATGAAATATCATCTCTCTAATGCAAATTTGGATTCTACGTGTATGCTGAGGATTTCAACAAGTACTTTGACTGAGACCTATACTTTGATTTGTATAGCGCCCGTTCAAGACAGTCGACCCACAAGTTATCTCATTCCACCATTGATCAGAGAGGACGGTTTCAAGGGCAGAGAAGAAAACTGATTGTCCTTTCAAGGTCAACGTAGCATCCACAGAGAAGATATCAAGTGAATCCATTGAGACCAAAGACCGCTCACGGATTAACACGACCAAGCGCAGCTTGTCTGGCTTGACACCCTTCAGAAGCCCGTTAAGATATGTTTTGGGAACTGTCGCACTGATTTTTACCCGAACCTCACCTTCTCATCCTCTGTCCGAGACCTGATAATTAACTTAGACCAGGAATCTACAATCTACAACAATCTACATTCGACCATATTATAATATTTGTTAACAACCTATACATATGTGCAGTAATTGTTTTCCATTCGCCATGCTCTCCAATGTCATAAATGCATAATTTGGATTTGTTTTAATGGAGCAGGCCATAGATGGTAGCCACAGAGATCAATAATCACGCAGCCAATGGTTTCGTTTGCCTGTTAAACTTCAGTTCCCCTTTGGGTTGATGTTTGGCAGCGATGATAGTCAAAAAAGCCCATTCGAAATGTATATATATATATATATACATAAAAAATATATTTATATAAAGCGCTGGAAGAACACGATTTTAAGGTGTCTAAGCCTTATACTGAAATGCACATAATTATGCCTACACTGTATAATTGCTTTTCTATAACGATTTTATAATGTAGAATTGTTTTCCTCTACAACCTTAGTGTATTTAGTGTAATTACCCTCGACACTGTTCATTTTTCAGTGACTGCAGGTGTTTTACTGTCTGATTGGGTGTTATTATGGTGAGTTAATTTGATGACTGGAACTATTACGTAATAGTGAGCATGAGCCAATTAAGTGACTATTGATTGGAATTTGGAATAATAAAAACCTATGAATATTTATTATTTATTTTCATTTTGCTGTAATGGATCATTCTCCATTATCCGGAAATAGTGAGTTCTCTGTGAACACTTACGTCTTTAGTTGAAGCAGATATAACAGAGAAAGAGGACTGTGATTTCATCTGATATTTATAATCTGTTTGGGCATCCATTTAATTTTTAGTTCAGTTGATGATGTTTTGTTACATATGTAATTACGACATAGATACTAATTCAATATGTAATAAAGCATCTGACTTGTAGTTTCTATGAAAGCCTCGGCTGACAGTGCCAGTCTCAAAACTGGATGGAGGAGGAAGACGACTGTAATGATCCCCTTGTCATCACGTAGTGTCGTTACACTGAAACTGCTACTTCCCAGGCCGGTTAAAGACGATCTTCTCAAGGGCCTCATTGTGTGGACAAACTCCGAGCAGGCGATAGGCATAGTAGTAATTTCAGTTCAGCGACACTGTTGCAGATTGCACGACGCTGAATCGGAGAGATTATATATAAAATTTTAAAAAATATTTAAAGGTGTCTATCTAAGGCATTATGTTTAACAGAACGTATCGCGTACTTAACGAATCACAAAATCTATCAGCCATGGAGGATGTCTGTAACTATAGCCTGATTATTATTCTAAGTTGTTTCAGTTTATCGACACTGTGCTGTTGCAAAGATCATTAGCGTCGCCCTCCTTTTTTATCTAGACTTGCGACTGGTATCTTACGACATTTGGCGACTGTAGAAGTCATCTGTATCTTATCTGATAATTGAATTTGTCGCCTCACCGGCAGTCCAATGCTCCGAGGAGCAATCAATGATCGCTAACTGGTAAATCGTTTTGCATTAGAAATTCCAGGGAGTCGTCCGGTCAAAGGTCAAGTACAGTGGGAAGTTGCAGCCTTTCGTTCATCGATGATGTAGCATTGGTTCTTAATCGTAACCTCCAAACTTCTAAAGCGCCATTCGAAAGCCATGCGCATAGCACAAGCTTATTCACAGGCACAGAACCAGATTAGACCTCGACCTTTCATACACACCTTTATATCCTTAGCTAATTCCCTATAATTATTTTATTCATTTTATTCAGTGGATATCAGTCACAAAACAAATGCTGGGTCGTCAGACAGTTAAAGTTTATTAGCACCAACGCCTAAATGGCAATACTGATCTCATAGATCTTAATAAAATGAAGTGGTTCGTGGATGGGAATGATGTGACGGGAGTGATAATAGTCCGAGAAGGCACGGAAACGGACGAAGAAACGCAGAAAAACGTACGCAAAAGGTAGCAGACATATCAGACTCTGAATCTACAATACATAAATGCAAACGCGTATCAGTTAGCGCAACTCCTATATCGTCCACAATGCACAGCGGCGCTTTAAAAGCTGGACGCTAGTGTTTGTTCCGTTTCTCGTCCAATGTGGACAACCATAGACCAATTCCGAATATTATGCGTAAATGGGTGCGTTTTTGAGGGTGTGGTGTCGTATGACGTATTCGGTAGACGATAGACTTACGTGCACTCCGTATTTTGGTATTTAAACAAATAAACAGCCGGAAACCTGTGGCTTAGAGCTGCTTTGAAAGAAAATATAATGCATCAATTAGCATTCATGTGGTCATTAAATGAACTGCTATCGTAAAATATGTACACAAGATTATTATACTGATTCATGAAATTATCCTACAGCGTGCAATAATCCCTCACTCGCTGCATTGCATGAACCTCATTCACTCTTAGTCTCTTACCTACCCGTCAGTAATACTGGACACACATGTCGGTAAACGTCGTTAGATGTCGTTAAACTGTTATTTTTGTTAAGTTTCAATCTGACAAACCGCAGTATGGTTACAAATACAGTTTGAGTGAACGATGAGAAGTTCCTATAGGAATCTTATATAACCGTCGGCAGCCATGCAAGACGCCCATTGAGTTATGCATCTCATTTCGACCAACACCGCTGCCTGGCTAAAGAAGGACTAGTCAACCTTACGGAGGATACGGATAGATCTCGAACTCAATTACTCCGCTTTGAGCCCCAGTCGTTTATCCATTACTGGCGTATATAAAGTGATTTTCCCAGCATACATGAGCAATTGATAGCGCTAATAGGTTCTGTCATGCCATACAAACTTTTAATTCGTTGAATGGTCGATCCTATAAACGTCGACGGCTATGGATACCCAAGGTTTCGTTAAGCAATGCTTCGAGAACAGCAAATACGTTTACATACCTTTTTAAAGCAAGTATAGAGCGACCAATTTCTACTGCGATGAGTTGAAGTTTCAGACTCCAGCCAGGATTCAACAATAAAACTATTTCTAACACACCTCTTTTAAGATGCATATTTTTTATATAACAGCATGAAGAAAAGACAATAATGTGAATGGAGTCCATGCGAACTGCAGGGTGGCTCAATAAATAATACGCCATTAGAAGAAATGGAATTTCTCAACAACCGATAGAGATATTTTTTTAACTTTTAAGATTAACAGAGCCAAGGTAGGCGAACAATCTCTAAACATTTCATTTAAAACATTTCATCGCTTCAAATATTATAGATGTCTACATTTAATATTCCGGTTTTTTCACAATTACGCAGAAAAAAACGGATAGGCACATTTAATTTTCAATGTCAGCCACCTTTAATTGAAAATTCCAAACTCTGTTAAGCAGTATATCTCAAGGCATGTTCTAAGTGTCCGCTTCAGCTTTCACATAAACTCGAAGTCTTTTGTGAAGCTCAGTGTGGCCTTGTTGATTGAGTGCTGCGGCAGCTGTGTCCAATATTAGCTGCAAGATTTTCTTCAGCTGTCTCGATGTTCGTTGGCTTGGGATGAAATGTCTAGTATCTCTCAAGCATAGCTCCCCATGAGTGATAATCAAGGGGGTAAAGGTCTGGTGAGTTTGGCGGCCGTTCATCTCTGCCAATGACGTCACTGCAGCTGGTGGAAATAAATTCTTGAGCCAACTTTGCCGTGCTGGAAAATGAAATCATACGGTAGACCAGACTTGCAGTCTTCAAACAGTGAGGGTAGCAGTGTGTCAATGTAAAGCGTTGCGTCTACTTTAGCCTTGTCTGGGATGAAATGCAGTCTTCACTCTCCGCCGTAACACATATCGGCAGAAATCACGAATTAGTCTAATTCACATAGCGATCAGATTTTCCAACCGACCCCGTTATTTTTAAAAATTAGGTTTCATGGGAGGGAATTCGGAGCCAAACCCAAGTCTGCATAAAGGATGAGGGGGCCGTTAATGGATCTTTGTCATCATACAGTGTCGTTAAACTGCAAATAACCAGCGAAATGGTACTTTTTAAAATCAAATGATTAAATCGATTAGAAATGGAAGGCGTGGTTAATTCTCTACACACCATTTTAAAGAAATAAGTGGCGCACATATAATGAATGTATAACGATGAATACTGAAATATATAGACGAAACTCCATCAACGAAATACGTTCATGAGATTTATATTGCAAAAATGACTATTATTCTGTGCTGAGCCAAAGCAAGATCTATGACTAGCAAGGTCAGATATACAGTTCAAGGTCAATATCGAAAGGGGTCAGGCGTCGGAATGTCCGACGGCGCGTAACATAACATATCCTAATCTCTTAATCTTTAATGCAGCTATCAATTAATGTATGTATATTAAAACAAGAATTCATTGGAAATATACGAATACTAGGGAGGACCTAAAGAGACCAAACAGAGACCCCGCAATTAAGGCACACCGTAATCGTAAAACATTTATAAAGATGTTTATGCAAATGATGATACATCTTAACTAGTTAGCTGTGTTACACGTGGTATGGGTTATCCAGTAGAT
>OY365817.1:28467447-28479947 GCA_959347315.1 Bimastos eiseni
CATTACATAACCGTACCATCTCATTTTGGCCTCCATAATGCATGACTAGCCACTCCCAGCGTCTTTCTGAGGTCTTCGCTCGTTTTCTTATTCCTAAGTCCAAACATCCACCTGAGCATTCTCATCTCCGTTCTCTCCAATAACCCTTCTTTCTTCGTCAGTGTCCACGCCTCGGCTCCATCGGTCATCGCCGGTCTTATCATTGTTTTATAAACCTTTGACTTGAGGTGAATCGGTATTTTGGCGTCGTACAATACAACTGTCAAGTCCTTCCGTTTTTGTATCATTCAATTATTTTCGGATATAGGACAGGGATATAAGACAGATTTCATGGGCTCTATGCGTACTATATATATAACTATATAAAATGGGTGTGCGTGTATATATTTAACTAATATATATATATAAATATAAAGAGATAGAAAGAGAGACTTATGTATGTAGGTCAGTTCATCCTCAGACATGACCATTGGACGCATTATACCAAGTTGAGTGTTCAGAAGTTTAAAACAGTTGAATATAAATGATAAACTATATAAATTGCTGCATTGTATATAGTGAATCAACTATAAAATCAGAAAGCAGAGTTATCTCTCGCTGGAAGGTGTTGTGGTAAGTTTAACTAAACATTGTTATCTCTTGCTATAAGATGTTGGGGCAAGAATAGCACTAAACAAAGCTAAGCGATCATTTCATACGCTCTCAACGTATTAGGATTCATTAGTGGCAGAACTAATTAAGGCTGTGGTACCGTCGTCTTTCACGCAAATAAACGGGTAGTGTGTCAAAAAAATGCTTTGGACACAATGCATTTGTGTCATTCAACAGTTCATCAAAATATTACAAAGTTGTTGAAAATCTTGGCAACATTACATTGCCTGTACCAGTGAGCGCTCTTTCTCAACACTTCTCAGGAACTCTACAAGCAAAATTAGGCTGAATTGATTAGCTCCTCTACATATTCACCGTGAAATGACCCCAACAATCGAGGAAATAATCAATGAGTTACTAAGGAAGCTAGGATTAGATATCGTTCTGTGAAGCCAAGCAAGTTAAGATCAATATTCGTCATGATTAAGGAATGAATAAATAAGATAGGCCCTAATGACAAGAAAACTTAACTTCTACTGATAATCAGAAGAAGTATGTTAGCCTACTAAAATGTTAAGAAAAGAAAATCTGAGACTGACTTGCATAGGCAGGGCTATTTTATAACCAATCTAATTTAAAGCTTGAGTATATGTTTGTAATTTTTTGTCCATTGTTAAAATAATCACTAGCTATGCGCCATAACCGATTTTAATAAAAAGTATTTATATTTTGTAATATCACAAAAACTGTTGCAGTGCAAAAACAGGCTAAAATTAAAAAAATCCTGGCTCATTGAGCCCCCTAATTTATTGTAGATCTAGTGGGGAAAATGACTATCCCAAAAGTGCCTACACTAACCCCCTCCCTCTGGGGAAATCCTGCCTACGCCACTGCTTCACAGAGTGTCGTTAAACTGAAATTAATACTAATATTAGTTTGAGAAAACTCCGTCACTGTTTTCATTCTTACAGTGCCAGTCCCAAGCCTGGATAAAGGAGGAGGGCGACGTTCTTGATAATTGCTAACACAAAGTGTCGTTAAACTGAAACTGCAACGTCAATATTACGCTGATAAATGGTTCCTTATACACCGCTTTTTGATCTTTCAGCTGTTTTATAAGAGTGAGATGATAATTTTCAACTGCGTCACTGTCAGCAGTCTAGCAGTGCCAGTCCCAAGCCTGGTTACAGGAGGATGGCGACACTAATGTTCTATGTGATCACAGTGTCGTTAAACTGCAACTATATACACAAGTATGAGTCTTCTCCGGCTTCCCACTAGAATCCACCCGCTCTTGAACCACCCTAAGACCACCACCCCATTCTCACTCCTCGGCCTGACCGAGTCTGACCTGCCACTTAAGTGAACGAGAGGAAACCGGATACTTCGGAATTAGTTCGATACAGCGCAGGCACTAATTAAATTGGTTTCACGATGAGACTTTTGTAAGAAGGGCAATTTCAAATGCAACAGAGTGTTAATACCACACACACATACACGCACATAAACACATATATACGAGCATATACACATATATATATACACACATATATACACACATATATACACACATATATACACACATATATACACACATATATACACACATATATACACACATATATACACACATATATACACACATATATACACACATATATACACACATATATACACACATATATACACACATATATACACGCAGTGGTAGAGTAAAGATCATGCACACTTTTCCGAGATATTCACAAACCAAAACAAACTTTACAACGACTGCATCGGAATAATACACAAACAAAGCACTCGGCTAGTAATAAAGACACGTGAATTACATGCATTTAAAAGTACCTAACGCATTGTCTTAATCGAGCGAATAAACGCAGCTTATTATACAACACATTAAAAAACGCGTAGAAACACGTCACAATTTACATAATTAATAAAGAAATGACGTAATTAATCAATACATCATCTACAAGACGTCGTCATGTAATACTTCTTCAAATTCAGATTACCGACATTACCTTTAATCACTGACGTTTTCGCTCATATTACCGCTGACATAAATACCGTTCACATGAATTACCGTCTTTCCCAATGGCTGTCTATATATAGATCACATAACGAAATGGTAAAAGAAAGTCATAGTAAGAAACAATTGATATTCTAAGACAATATTCTTAATCGCACCAAGTTAAAGGAATAATACCGAGTTCGAGGTATATGCCACAACATCATACCTATCTTTATCACATTATATAATTACATGCATCTATACACAATGTAACATATATATATAGCAGTTATTGAACATAGAACAGCTGCTATCACATAACTCTATAGCACATTTTAATACTCATATTAACTACCTGCAAACACCTATTATGCTATGAATATACACAGACTCTTGTACAGTTACCTACAGATACTTATAAACCATATAAGATTATATATAATAAATAATATTTGTTATGGTATTATATTAAATATATATATATAAATGATTTATATCGCGAGATTATATGTTAATATAATGTGTGTAACACGACTTCTTCATTTCTACGCATCTAAGATATTGCAAAATGATCTAGATATGTTTTCTAAGCTGTGCATTTAGACACAGAGCGATGACGTAACTAGCACACATATATATATATATAATATTCTATATAATTAAGTCAATCCAATAATATATATATATATTCTTATATATAAATCATATGCGGATATATATAATAAATATATATATATATATATCACATGCGCTCCAATAGTCGTCTGTTCTCGTTCGATTTCCGTAGAGGTCGCTACTTCCCAGGCTTCGTGCATGCACGCGTGTGAATGAACGAACGAATGTTTCGATGGATGAATATATAAATCACAAATGAATGCATGAATGAATGAATGAATGTAGGAATGAATGATCGAACGAAAGAACGAACGAATGAATGCTCGAGTGAATGACCGATCGTGTGTAGCTATCATGCCGTGAGGCATTTGCCAGATCGTTTATCTCTGGCGCTCAGCACTTGAAGCTCATTGGCCGACCGCGTCCTCCGGAAGTAGTTACACCCGCGGTTACCATGACAACCGGTCGCCGAGCCAACCTGCGTCACTTCCGCCTGGGCTCCGAACTGGCTCTGGAATCTCGCACAGTCCAACTCTACTCCTTCGTTTAACGTCAGGGAGGACTCCCTCACCATCATCATACCCCCTTCCTCCTCCCCGATGGAACACTGCCGATCGAACGGCGCCCTCTCCCTGCTCGGCCTCGGCTGATGCCGCGGCCTGGTGATCGTCTCAGACCTGGAGTGCGAGTCGCCCACGGAGGCAGTCGGTGGTGGCGCTGTCTGCGGCGAGTCCTCTGCGTAGATACCGCAGACGAAAACGCTGTCGAGGCTGTCCTTGGCGGACGAGGAGTGACTAGAGAGAGGGACCTGGAAGAAGCGGAAACTGAGGTTGAGGCTCTCGTGGACGAGCTTAGAGACGGCAGGGGCCGAGGACTGGTGTGCGTACCCCGCCGACCGACCACCTACAGGGTGTCTGCTGTGTTGAACAGCAACGATCCGGCTGGCAAGGAGATTCCCGGCGCTGTTGACGCAAGAGGGCTTCGTGCGATAGCGCGTTTCCCCCGCCAGGCGGCGACGCACGCTTAGCGGGGACATGACGTCAATATTAGAATCGGATGACGTCATCCTACCGTCCGATGACGAGGAACAGTGCGCTAACAGCGGCCGGCTTTCCGAGCAGCTACTTCCGGTTTTCGAGGAGGGGGAGGAGAGATTGCGGGTGCGCGTTTCGGACGCACTTCCGGTGGCCGAGTTCCTGTCTAGGACGGGAACGACGATCACGTGACTTTGAAGGAAGCTGCCAACAGCGCGTTTGCAGCATTCTACGATTCCGTCAGCGCCGGGATTCACCCTCCCTCGCTCTCCCTGGCGTCCGTAGCGCACCGCTGACGTCACTTCCGTCATAGGGATCAACGAAGAGTCGGACCCGACGGCCTGCTTCCGGTTTACTCGCTCACAGTTCCGGTCGCGGATCCCGTTGAGGGAGCGTGTCGACCTGGCGGGGACTATTCGCGTCCCCCGCTGGGTGCTACGTGCGCGAGCGTGCAGGCGGAGGAGGTCGGTCTCCGAGTTGGCCCCCACAGACCTGCCGGAGCTGTGTGCGACTACAACGGGGAGAGAGGAGCGCCCGATCTGAGGAAGAGGGCGAGGAAGGGGGCAACTGGCGATGAAACCAGGCCCTAGGTGGCGCTTGGCAAGAATTCCGTCCGCTAACCTGATGTCTTCGATGCACCAGCGACTGAAGTGTAAGACCCCGATTACGATGAAAACGAAGATGGCACCCAGAGGGATGATCATCAGGTTGACGTCACTCACACCGGGTGTGACGTCAGCGGACGACCGGCTGTGAAAGATGACGCGATACCTCGTGACGTTCTGGTGACGTCGGCGCGTCTGGTTTGCGACGCGCGACGCCTGTCGGAGAGGAAGTTTGAGTGAATTGAAAAGACGGCGGTAAGCATGTCTGTCCCTTGAAGGTGGGTTGGCGGAAGTTACATCGTCGTTGGTGGGAGTCGTTTCCGGCGACCTTGAGGCGTTCTCAAGGTCGAGATTGCGTCCGAGGCTAGTGTTTTCAAAGTGAACGCCTTCGTCGTGTTTAAGGTGTTGCTGTTCAAGGTTGTTGCTTTCTAGGTCGTTCTGCCTAAATTCGTGGCCTTCAAGGTCATCGTCTTCAAGGTTTTGGTCCTCAAGGTCGTTGTCCTCAGTGTCGTGTTTTTTAAGGTCTTGGGTTTCAGAGTCGTGGGCTTCGAGGTCGTGTCTTCTTAGGTCGCGACCTTCAAGGTGATCGGCCGTAGGCTGGTGCTTTTCGAGGTGTCGGCGTTCATGGTCGCGGTTGCCGAGGTCGCGAATTCCCAGGCTTGTCGGATCACGTGATTCAAGATGTCGATGCTCAAGGTCATCTTCTCCAAGGTCGCCATTCTGCAAACGACCTCGCTCGAACAGACCAATCTCAAGGTCACGCCGGAGGTCATCACCATTGACGTGCGTGACGTAACCGGTTTCCATCGATACGACAGCGTCAGAGTTCGACGGACTCTTTGACCCTAGGGTCAGGGTCAGGCGACAGACGACCCCGCGAAGTGGTAGGAGCAGGAGGAAGAGGGGGAAGGAGAAGGGAAGAAGGGCAAGGGGAGTGGGAGAAGAGAGGTCGAAGGAGCAGTGGCATGTACGCACCGGGTGATTATTTCTCATGATGCATGGCTTCGGAAAACCGCATTGGGTGCAAGGAGGAGGTTGAGGAGGAGGAGGAGGAGGAGGAAGAAGAGGAGGATGAAGAGGAGGAGGAGGATGACGTGGAGAGAACGGATCGAAGGAAGAGAGGAGGAACGATAGGGAAAGAGGATGAGGAGGAGAAATAGCGTGGTGTCCTCATTTCCCGCCAACGATGATTCTCAGTCATGCTGCTGATGTCGTGACGTATGCGTGACGTGTTCCATGCGTCACATGAATTGGCGCGAATTCTTAAAGAGAAGAAAACAGTCGAGTCTTACAATTACATATAAAATAATGTATGCAATTGCATTAATACTTACGGTAAGTCATAATCAGAATTGCGATTACTGATTACCATCGTTGGCGTAATAAGTCAAAAGGTCAAACAGGGATAATCTCAGAAGATCAGAAGGTTATATAGTTAAGAAGGTCAAAAGGTCATAAGCTCAGAAGGTCAAAAGGTCATAAGCTCAGTCGGCCAAAAGATGCAACAGCCAATAGACCTTCATTGTCTCATCGTGGCTCTGTCTGTCTGTCTGCCTGCCTGTCTGTCTGTCGGTCTTTTTCTCTCTGTCTCTCCCTGTCTCGTGTTTAACATCACCGCGACAAAGATCCTGTCTCTATTGAGATTCATCGCGTCTCTGCAAGCGATGCTGCAGTTGCTAGGGAAGATGGAGAGGGAGAGAGACTGACTCAGCTCTGAGGAGGCGACCGAGCGATCGCTGAGGCTGAGCGATGAGTGTTATACAGCGAATGAGGATGATTCATCACTAAGAGCATGAACAGCGATGGTTCATCCGCCGAACGACAGGGTACGACCTCTCTCGTCCGACGCCTAGCGACGAGGAAGGGAATCGCACACGCTCACTCAGTCACTCAGTAACTCAGTGATTCCCTTACTCACTCACTCACCCACCCACCCAACCCAACCAACCCAACCCAACCCAACCCAAACCAACCATCCATTTGATATAAAGTGCATGCAGTTGTAATTGTGGCTCAATTCATTTGTCTGTCTGTATATCTGTTTGTATGTCCTTGGTCGGCGTTATTGCACTCTTACTTATAGGGAGACAAATCGCTTATTGAAGGTGTTTAGTATCCATTGATCAACGACCTACTAGATCTAAGTTATGCCGTTGAAGTCTAAGATTAGCTGATGCATTTCGGCTGATTATCATATAAAATTCGCACATCAGTGCGTTCTTCATTTCTCGTGGTTATTTTTCTTTATTCTTAACACTTTAATATCAAGTAGGGTGCAAGCAATTGTTTCAATTTAGAGAGTGCACGCTGTGAAAATTAAAATTGTTCTCTTCAATAAGTTTATAAGCAATGCAATTCTGTAGTGAATTTAAAATTCTGTTAAACATTGTAATAGAAATACAGTGTTTAAAAAATTAGTGTTTATAATATTTCTTTATCATTTTATAATATTCGTTTTGTATTTGCTTCGGAGCCAAATAGTGGGCCAATAGCTACTTGGTATTCGACCGAATAGCAACTGTCGAACAGTAGTCAAATGACATCTGTTTCTGCGCATGCGGCTGCTATATCGAGTGGACTGAAGTAACGCTCTCTGCAACGTAGCATTATAATGCTGTGATTGCAGTCAGGCGTTGCCTACTGCCTGGGCCACTGTATCGCAGTGTCAGCCGTGTCATTTATAAGTTTAGTTTTTAAAAATCCGTTCTTAGGTTACCCAGATTAGCAGAAGGATGCAATAATCACATGTAGTTAACTGTTTACTTTTAGATTATTTATTAGATTTCTGAATTAAAACTTTTACCTGCATTTGAAATTTAGACCAATAGACCAATATTCGCACTTGGTCGAATAGTTGGTCCGATTATTCGCGTTGGCTGAATAATCACTTATTTGTCTTGATTTCAGATGCCAATGACATCAAACATCAAAACGAATGGATTTATTGCGGTGAATTTGGGCCTGAAATATTACTGTTAATTTGCTTCATTGAACCAATTTTATAATTTCAATAAATCTTAATGAGTGGTGTGCAACTAGATCTAATCATCTATTATTGCGATTCACTTCCTCAACACCTTTAAAACAATTTCTACATTTGCTATATATAATATGTTTAGTGCTGTTAATCATTGCAACATCAGTATCTAAGCACACGCAAACGCCCTTAGACAGCAAAAGCTGCGCCATAGCATCCACTATAGTAGTGCTAGTCCCAAAACGTTAAAGAAATGAAGATGCTGATGATCCTTGTTATCACACAGTGTCGTTAAATTGAAACTACAGCCGCATGTATGGGTTCACCGACAATACAATGTTGATAGGAAGGTCAGTCGGCGAAGGAGAGGACTTTCTGTAACCCGAGGCCAAGAAAACCTACAGATCACGGAATATCAATAATTATTATTGATGCAGTATAATAATGTTCTTGTGACCTCATGCACTGATTGCTTAGCAGAGCACATTCACATACATTGCTGTTATTGCACTCGTACTTATAGGACGAAAGGAAGATTTAAAAAGGTGTCCAGCAGCGACGATCTCTTGATCAACGGCATATCTACATGTAATCCAGCGTTTCCCAACCCTGTGGTTCCGTGAGGCGATGACAAGGGTTCCGCGGAAAACTTTGAATGTGGACAAATTTTCTGTTATAATTTTCTATATCGGTCACTTTATAAAAGTTATCAAGTATTTATATAATGTATATATATATGTACAGCGCATGTATATAATTATACGCTGTAAGTCGTATATAGGCAGTGAAACAGAATACCTACTACGAATAAGCATATGCAAATTGGTCCTTGTTCATGACCTGGAAGCTATTGGACTGGTCAAATACCTTCTCTCGGTAAGCGTCCATCATAATTTAGTACCAATTCAATTTAAAATAAAAGAATATCTGATTGAAATAACAGGAACATTTCAACGAACTGTCGGTGATAAGGCTTTGAAGCAGCCTAACAAAAGATAATCCCACTTTGACGAAACGCTCAATTAGTGTGATTCTCCAATTTGCTAAAACTTATAGGACCTATTTGTGCGAGACAGGATTTTCACATTATGCTGCAACCAAAATTTTTTAATCGATTAAGTGCTGCATTAGATATAAGAATCCAGCTTTCTATCATCAAACCAATCATCCACAAACATAGGAAGAAACATTAAGCATTTAATACACACTATTTTAAGAGGCCAACGACCTCGATCGATTAGGTCCTAATCTATCGAGGTCGTTGGCCGCTTAAGAGGTCATTTATATACATTGGTTCATTTTCAAATAAAATTCATTTCACGCTGTTGTTCTCGTGTCAACATCAATAATAAAGAGATATACAGTTTCATCTTAAATTCCTTCCTAATCTATAACGACCCTCTTTTAATTATTAATACAACTTATGTAATTATGATACGAGAAATGTAAGCGCTGATTTATTGACGAATTCAGAATTTAGCAACAGTGCAATGGCTCCGTTTACTTCCACCCATAAAATAGCTAGTTAATCGACACTGTGTGATATTAGAAACCATTGGCTCCGCCTTTCTCCTTTTTCCAGACTTGGGAATGGCGCTGTCAGAAAGCAAACAGTGGGGAGTGATCGATGGTAGGCTTATAAAAGGTGTCTAATTATTAAAAGGTGAGCAGTAGACGACAGTTCTTCAGTTCAGCGCCTCTAATTAGGTTGTACTTTGAGAGGCGCTTTATAAATCCGTAAATAGAATAGAATATAAAAAAATAAAATAGTTCAAATGAATACAAATGTTTGTTAGCTGCTGATTACAAAAGACGTTTAGCCTACCGTCTTCCTTTCTCCAGGCATGACACTGGCCCTGTCAGATTACGAATTGTGGAGGGGCTCTATTGCTGCTCTATGTTGAAGTAATTTCAGCTTATCGACACTGTGTGATGTCATAAATCATCACCATCGCCATCCTTCTTAAATAAAGCTTGGGACTAGCACTGCCTGACTGTGAATAGTGGTGGAGTGGTATTGTAACTTAGATGCTTTTTGTGCTACGGCAAGATGTGTTGGCTATTCGTCTACTTGCTCCACTTATAGATTGACTTGTGATCTTGTCACAGGTGTGCAAGGAGCTAGCTGGTTTCTCAGTACCACAAGTTCGACGATATCTTTCGACAGCAGAGGCCATTGACGACGGCCACAACTATTTTTGGCAGTGCTTAACGTTTTTATGGCATGATGAGTAGAAGGCGGATGATATTTTACCTCGGTAGCTGTTTCCGCACTTTGTCCGGAAAACAGGTTATCTTAGTAGGGTATTTGAAAAGAGCTAGTTGTCCAATTTCTGCATTGGAATCTTATAATTTAAAATCTTCGTTCAATTTATCTTTGCATGACTTAAATTCACTTTATTTCTTTGTATATCTTTCTGAGTCAATTTAGAAATTTTATTCAATCAACCTCACACGGTTTTAAAATTTAATAGGCTAATAAGATCATTATGTGCGCAAAACCTAAATATCGACCTCGCGACGATAATGCAAGATTTGTCACAATTGCTTTTGGTAGTGGTGGTGGTATTGGTGGTGGTGGCGGTAGGGGCGGTGGTAGTTGTAGTAATACAGTTTCGGTTTAACGACGACTGATAAGCAAGTAAGTATGAATGTACTTTATTGAACCGTTTGCAAACGCACTGCGGGCACATCATAATATGAACGTTCAAACCAATGTCCACTCTCAAAATAAACATATGAAGCAATTACACAGCAATTAGACATCCTCAGAGTAGTTAGAGTAAAATAATGTACACTCATAACATAATCATAACTAGCAATTACACAACAGACATCCCATGAGTAACTAGAGAAAAATGGAAATCAAACAATAGTATGCCTGATTACACTCACAATAGGAATAGATTCAATTGAATAGCATTCTGGGGATAAAACCACATCGAGTTAGTGCGTCAGCGCGCGGGATCTCTCGATTGTGCGATAAGATGTCGTTAAGCTGTCGAATGATGATATGCCAAGCAAATTTCTGTCTACGGCAACGGCCTCTGTTGTCAAAAGCTGTCGTTAAACTCTGGATCCAAGTTACGCATTGAAGCCTATGTAACTACACAGAAACGATTCGAACCCAACCTGCCAATGGACTTCTATATAATGAATTTTCACCTCATTACAAACTGACAAACCGCAGCCATACCAGATGAGCATTATTTTATACATTCAATGTAACTAACGCCGCCGCCTAGCGAAAGAAGTACAAGTTACGCTTACGAGTAACACAAGTATCGAACTCGGCTCCTTAGCTCTGCACACCAGTGTAATAGAGAATTACGCGCTCTGACAGTGCCAGTTCCAAGGGTGGATAACGAAGGAGTATGAAGCTAATGATCTTTGTTATCATATAGTCTTGCTAAACTGAAACAACCATCGTATTAGATCGAGATGTAAATCTTTGAAATAGACCACCACTCTGTGGATGATGGCGTCTGATTTCGAAATCACTTGAAGACAACATCCAAGTTATTATTATTATTATTATTATGTTTATTATTATTATTATCATTATTATTATATATGTTTCACATTATGCTGTCATCGCCCATGATGAGCTAAGTGAGTGTTGGCAATGTCCCGAAGAGGCAGGCTGCGTTCCCACGCTGAAGAACAACTGAGATACGTTGGAACAGAAATGACGTCTCCATTGGATCGTGGGTTGCAGCACTCGTTCGACTACCCAACTCTGAGATGAACTCCAGTCCTTCACTGCTCCAAGCGCCGCCGGATTCCAAGGAGAGGGCTACGAAGTCGTGGGTGTTGGTTATGGTGGAATACTTGGCCCTCTTCGTCTTAGCTGCGCGTTCGGTTGCTTCGCCAGCTCTGATAGATGTGTCGACAAGATGTGACTTGGCGTAGGTGTCGGGCACTGTCACATCCCATGCCAGACATCGACCACGTGTCCAAGGAATGAGCGTGACGCCGTCCGGTCGCTTTCCATCTTCTCTTAGCAAGCCGAGAGGTTCCTTTTGCGCTGGAATCTTCGCCCTGCCAAGAGCTCTCCAGATGACATCGTTCAACATGCTATGTCGTTGATGTTTTCCGCTGCCTCTTCTACAAATTAGTCCATGGAACCCTTTTGCGTCGACGCTCTCTTGACATTGGTGACACAAATGTGGCTCGCAGAGCGTCGTTCCTAGCCTCAACCCGGCTGCCAGTCGTACATCCTCGTTTGAGAGGCGCAGGCCTAGGGCAGTCACATGGGGCGCTAGCATCCAGTCTCCAGAATGAGGTGCTCGTGAGGCCAGCAGGCGAGCACGGTCGCATAGATTGTTATTGGAATCCAGCAGACCTTTCCATGCCTTGTCTGTGAATCGGAGGTCCCATTCTTTCTGGCGATGACTCGCTGCTCCTGTTGGCGGTTCTGCATCTGTCAGGGTCTTCCAAGCGTTGAGTGCTGAACTCGCAGTTATTATTATTATTATTATTATTATTATTATTATTATTATCATTATTATTATTATTATTATTATTATTATTATTATTATTATTATTATTATTATTATTCATCATTGGCATTGCCAACGGATCTGTTATCATGCTATCTGGGTCGCCGCTTGTCAGTGGACTGTAATCTTGACATGGTGCCCTGAAACGCCACCGCATTGAAACGT
>OY365817.1:28492447-28494246 GCA_959347315.1 Bimastos eiseni
CCCTTACCTGATTAATGATAATCAATCCTTACACTACTATGTCCACCAAACGCACGCACGCACGCGCACACACAAACAGGTATACTGAGCATTACATACAAACTAAGTACTACACACTAAGTACTACTATACTGGACAGTACGCACATAAGAACGTACATTAATGTGAGACATAGTAGAGGATTCTAGTAATGCTGGGGCACGGGTTGAAGTCCCATCCACGGATGCGGTCGCTGTGTTGGAACATTAATGAAGTCCTTCATTCACAGTACTCAGCGTCATCGATTGATGCTTGGTAACTATAGAAACGGAGTTTATTAAATGTCTAATAAGAGTAAACGATATCAAATAAACATTTAAATAAACAAATGAAAACAGAGCTGAAGATTCGTGATCTCAATGTTGCCTTGAAATATCGTTTAAGAATAGCTCCTTATATATTCTCTTTTAAGCTTTACACTCAGTTCATAGATAATAATATTGAGATAAAAAGTTACGTAAGCAACATTGCAAGACCGTCCGTGCTCTGGCAGAACCAGTCCCAAACCTCGATTAAGGAGGTGGGCGACGGATCGCTGTACACATACAGTGTCTTTAAGTGATCAGCGCATCTCTTAGACACCTTTTAAACGCTGTCATTCAACGTTATAAAGCCATAACACCCGCATTAGATGGTGTTAAACATAGTGAAGGTAGGTAGTTGCAGTTTAACGACACTGTGTAATAACAGAGACCATTAGCGTCCCCTCCTCCCTTATCCAGGCTTGGGACTGGCACTAGCCGAGTACTACTAGTGGCGGAGTTAAATCAACAGCGTCTTATGAACATAGTGAAAATTGCAGTATAGCATTATATAGCGAAACCTAAACCAATTTAAAGGAGCTAAATGGTGATATACAAAATGATGATCATATCTAAATTCACACCACTATTGCAACATATATTAAATATAAAAAGGTCAATCAATAGCTATCGCTTGAATTAATACAGACACCACCGCCCGCCATGCACGAGTGCCAGTCCCAAGCGTGGAAGAAGGGGAGGGCGACGTCAATGATCTTCTTATCACACGGTGTCGTTAGACTGAAATCAGCCTGACCTATCGCTTGAATCGCTCGATAATATTGATGTGCTGAATATTTTATATCACTCGGGTCTAAATTATTACCATTTTTCTATTAAATTAAATTAATTAAATTATAATAGTAATTTCATTTCAACGGCACTTTGGGATGACAAGGATCGTTAACGTCGCCCTCATTTAATCGAAATGGTACTGGCAAAGCCTTTCTGCAAGCAGTGATGGAGTTTCTTTCAAACGGACAGATTAAGATTTGTGTTAGACGTGATATAAGAGTAAATCACAATTTGAGGTGACTATTCCAAGATGCACACCACTTATTACAATAAAGTTCATTTATATAAAGAGGTTCAATCAGAGTTGAATTTATCTGACAAAATACATGTAATTCCGCCAAATCGATAATGTCACATAGGTCTAAAGTCATGACTCATCTACTTATGCTTCAATATCAGCTGCAACTGGATTCTAGTTCTATCGAGTCTCTATTTGCATTCATCTCTAACGAATAACAAATCATGATTGAGATTTTAGTCTAAGAAATCATCGACAGCCACGTTATCGCAGTTGTTACCACGTGCATTTGATGTTGGATTGCTTTGGTTGGTCCCCGCGTATGCTGTTAATAAATGAGGTCAAATCAATGGTTTCAAAAGATTAGTTGTCTCTGAGTTGGCTTACGTTTATGACAGTGTGCAAATTCAATTTCGCTGAGCAAT
>OY365817.1:28494446-28499446 GCA_959347315.1 Bimastos eiseni
CTGCTATCCTACGTTATAAAGTTATGAGACGAGTCACATAAACATGTTAACGCTTCTGCCCTGCTCTGTAATTAGCCATCTTAGGTATGAAGTTTAGGCCGCGTTATGCACAATACTTCTCAATTTCTGTCTATTCTCTGTAGCCCTCATCGTCTGTGTTGTCCAAAGGTATGTCCATTTCTTAATATTATCCAGCCAATTTGCTCTTGGTCTTCCTTTTCCTCTGGCTCCCTCTATTGCTTCTGGTATTGTCTCTTTCTCTATGCGATCTCTTCTTTCCTCATAACATGTCCAAAATATTTCATCTTCGCTTCGTCATCAGCACCTTTATGCTCTATAACTCAGTGAAGCCGCAAATAATTGACTGAATTTGGAGAAATTTCGTGTTTCATTGACGGTATTAACAATGTCCTTTTTATTGTTTAATGATGAACCCAAACGACAAGATTAGAATTCAATGGTATTATGTAGGCTATGAATCAATCTTTTCTCTGCTGCGCGTGATTTAGATCGTCATTGATGTCAATCACAGTTGTTCAGCGCCATCGAGTGATGCTTTGTGGCGTTCATTAGGCATGTGATAAGCTAACAGCGCCCTGGTTACCACTTATGTTGTTGCCTTCGTTGTTGTTCGTCGTTTAGATGATTGTAATCGTCATTGTAATCGTAATATTCGAAAGGCTGATCGTTTCTGCGAACGCTATTGTCGTATCAGACGGGTTGCCATGGAAATCAAATAAATATCAATGTTCAAAGTTCTGCAATTCGCTGCCAATTCAGTTCGTTCTGTTAATTCTTTGAAGTAAGTACTGTCTAACTTTACATTTAATTTCTTTCACATTTTTTATCCACCGAAACCGTCTCGCTTCTGTTTTCATTCGGATTTCTTACCGGATTCATTATTTTAAATAAACGGATCATTTTTGTGTGGTTGCTATATCAATCAAAGAAATCATCGACAAATGTCTTGGCGGTTGTGATAACGACGATCATTCAGGTTACTCGATCGACTCAGATTACATTGGTTTTGATTTTGATTTGCTAAGGCTAAATCTGATTAGACTATATATTTTTGCAGCCATTGCCGATTGCATGATATGGATCTTGCTTTCCTCGAGCTGAGTAGACTGCGACGCAGTGAATAAACGTCATCGGCGCACCTCATCAACAATTGCTCAGCGCCATCGATTGATGCTTTGTCGCAATAGCAACGGGGTTTATCAAGTGTCTCATAAGCATTAAAATATAATAAATACTAATTAAATAAACTAATGAAAAGAAAGCTGAACATTCGTGACTCAATGTTGATTTGAAACTTCGAATAAGAGCTGCCGCCCCACACACCTCTTTTAAGCTCTAGAGTCACCATATAATATACATCACCAACCATTTACCATCGGCCAATGCATAGCCTGTGCCTGCTTACTTACTCGAAACTTGGAGGTCACGAGAGATCTCAGTCAGACGATTGAGCGTGCTATGAATTAAATTGACTAATATTACTCCAGGGTTAGAGTATTTTCGGTCTTGGGTGCTACTTACTAAACTATTTAACAATATATGAATATTTATATTCATATATTGTTACTATCTTAGAATCCTAATCAAGTCCTACTCTCACATGTTGCTAATCGCCATCGACTAACGCTTGGTAACTATGAGCAACGGAGTTTATCACGTGTCTAATTAGAATAAATGTTATAAAAATGCTAATGAAATGTACAAATGCAAAGAGAGCTGAAGATTCATGATCTCAATGTTGCTTTGAAATCTCGAATAAGAGCTGGGCTGACACACCTCATTTAATTTCTGGATTTACTCTATAAATAATTATAATTATAACGTTGACTATTGAAACGCTTCTATTATCATGCTGCAGTCATGATGATAAGTTGTCTTTGGAATTGGTTATAGTTGATGTAGATTGGCTAATACTTTGACTTTCAAGCTTTTTTTTCTATTTCAATTGCTTTGCATTGATTGTGTTAATTAGGTGCTTATACAAACATGTGATAATTAATATTGACCTAATTTGAGTCATTTCATACATATACATGCCTATATGACAAATGTTAATGGAGTTGTTTTAGAAAGTCAAAGTGAGTAATTTGAGATTTATGCAAAGCTATAAACTGAATTACATCTGGGTATAATATGATAAACGAATGTTATAAACATACATTATATGAAAATATTTCGGTAATAATGTTTGATGGAATAACAACATGATGAAATAATTTCATGTTAAAAGATTCTTTAAAAATTTGATGATTACATAATGTATATAGAGACTGGTCAGACACAATTTGTTTTATTGTGAACATTTCTTGATGCAAATATTGTTACATTTGCATGAAATACTATATTACAGGTATTATTGATGTTATTAATGCCATTATTATTATGTTTTAAAACAATGAACACTAATGACAGTTTAAAATTCCGACAATTTTGAATGGTGACTTTTGGACTCTATGAATCTCTTTGCACTGTACTGTAAATGTTTCAAATTGTCGTCAACGGCCGTAGATGTCATTTGACGACGTTAAACTGTGGATTAATTAAAAATTGACGGTTGAATTCCACAGCAGAAATGACACAAATAGGAAAGGAATATAAAAAGTACTGGATAGGCCTTATTTTGATACCTTAAAATCGCTTTTATCCGATGTTATATGAGCTTCTTATTATTGCAAAGTAAAGTAAGTATGTAGGCATTCCATTAAACCGCATACAAACGCACTGCGGGCACATCATAATATGAATAATCAAAGAAGGTACAAAATGATCACAACAAACAATTGGGTAACATATATCCTCAGAGTAATTTAAGTAAACTAATGTACACTCTGAACATAATCATATCAAGCAATTACAATAACATGGAAGAAGCTAGAGCAAATAGAAAGCAAACAATAGTAATTACACACACAATAGGAATAGATTCATTAGTATAGCATTCGGCCGATAAAACCTCGTGTCCCGAATTAGTGCGTCAGCTCGTTGGATCTCTCGATTGTGCGATCGAAGACGGAGTGAATAGGTAACAATCTTTAAATGAGGATAAAGGCAACCTAGAACAAGGCAAAGGTAACACAGAAGAGAAAAGAGAGGGATCTGTACGACCACAGAGGTCATCAAAAGTCACCTGGTGTCAAAAGGCAGAAATTTGAGCCATATCCGTTTTCTTGCAATTGCGTTGAGATGTCTTCTCTGGTCAGTATTAACAAAGCCTGACCATGGAGCATAGAGGAGGGAGATTTGGTAATTTAGATCGTGGGTGCCTAAATATAATCTCTTTAGACTTATTACCATTGAGCTTAAGATTGCAAATAAGTGCCCATGTAGCTACATCTTCAAGTTCAGAGCCTGTAGTGTTCATAGCGTAAGTCAAGGATTCTTTAACGTAAGCGTGAATCAGAATGCACCATGGTAGTAGTTTCTAAGTCCCTGGGGAACGAAGTAACCCAGGGCAAAATAATAATAGCAATATTAATAACAATAATAATAATGATGATGATGATGATGATGATGATGATGATGATGGTGATGATAATAATGATAATAATAATAATAATAATAATAATAATAATAATAATAATAATAATAATAATAATAATAATAATAGTGATATTTATGGCAGATATGTTTTCGTAAGCTAGACTGAATCCGTCATCTGTGCCTTTGGTATTCTTCTTCTTCAGAGGACATAGACCTAAGTTTTCTTTTGTCCTGTTGTTATAGTCATCTTTGAGGGGACAGAAAGACAGGAAGACAATTATTAAACGCGTGATGGTTGACGTCTAAACTTGAGCTATTGGTTTGTGGGTGAATACTTACTACTTACTGACCCAAACGTTTGACTCTCTTGCTGGATATACTTTTGCGACAGCCCTACATTCTTGTTGGTCGGATTCGCCCCATCGGATTGACGTAATGGTCATTGCAGGAATGGACAACTCATTCATTCTTCGTTGCAGCGTGCCAATCTCACAGGATCTAGTATCCTGTGTGTCCACATTCTGCTCAACACCGATGGTAGGCGAATTCAGGTGAGTCCATTTCTCCGGTTCGCTGATGGCTCTCAACCGATGATATAGATTTCTCCTGTAGCCGCAGTTGCAGGAAACGACCACTTTCATAATTGATTTTAAAACGTTACAAGATAGGGATAGTATATGTTGGGTGGCAGGGCAACAACTCCCTTGGGCTTGTGCCTGGGAATCATGACCCTAGAAACACCCTCAGGTTTGAGTAGTTGAACTGACACCGTCATATCTCTTTCTAGTAGGCCTCGTCATCTCTCATTGGCTGTATCAAAAGCGGGTAGGTGTAATTTGTGGTACTAGTTCATTAATAATGTATATATATATATAATATATTTTTTTTCACAAATATACATATATAGTTACAGTGTGGCCAAAATCCGCATGGGTTCCTGGCAATAACGAGCCTTTGTTTCCGGTATAAGGCGATCTAACAGCAACTGAGGGTTATGAGCTTACGCTGTCTACCGCTGTTAGGCATTACATTCGCAAGAGTGCGTGTCCATACCAACCGTTGACGTCATAGTCAAATTTCAAATGTCTAGTGACGTAGCTTAATTGCTAATTGTGACGTAGCGACGCAATAATAGTAATGTTTTTTTAATATTGGCATATTCTATATATGAATCGACTTCAAAAGAGTTTGATCCATCTGATTTCAGATTCAATAACATTTCCAAGATCCTTGAACGTCTTTTTCTTATGCGTATCGTATCAAGAGACACATTATTTCCTCTCCCAACTTCAGTCCCTACCAGTCAGCATATCGCGAAGGCTACTCCACTGAAACTGCTCTTGTCTCTACACTGGATTACATCTTCTCATCTATTGACAATGGTAAAGCCTGCCTCTCTGTGTATCTTGACCTTAGTGCAGCCTTTGACACTGTAGACCACCAGTTACTCCTGGCAAGACTTGCAAAAAGCTTTGGTGTCTCTGGGACTGCCTTGTACT
>OY365817.1:28504446-28516058 GCA_959347315.1 Bimastos eiseni
TTTCTGACTCCTCTTCTTTTCCTTCTCACTTTAATTCTAATTCTTCTAATCCTTCTCTTTATTCTAATCCTGGATTCTTCCTCTACCCTCCTCCTTCTCCCCTTCCATCTCATCTTTATTCTTCTTCTCGTACTTCTTTCTCCTCTATTACTTCTTCGCGGAACCTTTCCGTTGTGGGAACTTTAACTACTTCCTCCTCCAAATTTTATTCTTCTTTCTCCTTTTTCTCCTCCTTATACTCATGCCTCTCCGTTTTCCACTTCTTCACTTCTCCTTTTCCT
The DNA here is from genome assembly GCA_959347315.1 of Bimastos eiseni. Classification (NCBI taxonomy): domain Eukaryota; kingdom Metazoa; phylum Annelida; class Clitellata; order Crassiclitellata; family Lumbricidae; genus Bimastos; species Bimastos eiseni. The sequence goes on from OY365817.1 coordinate 28,504,728, forward strand.
CCTCATCTTCCTCCTCCTCAACATCCTCTTCTTCTCCTTGTGCTCTCCTCCACGTGCTTCTTCTTTTGTGTTTCTTCACTTTCCTCTCTTCATCTCTCTCCTTTGAACTCTCCTTCTTCTCCGTTCTTCTTACCTCTTCTACTCTTCCACCTCTACCTTCTTCTTCCTATCTTGTAACTAGTCAAATTTCCATCCTTTTGACCTAGTTAGCTGGATCCGTATTAAACGAAGGCCTAACCTTTCTGTTGTGGGAACTTTGTTAATTGATCCCAACTAATAATTTTAGGCTCATTTTTTTTCACTAGCGGCTACATGATGGGACTGAAAATGTCACGCGCTAGTGAAGTAGGCTGTCTGTCTGTCTGTCTGTTGTCTATCTGGCTGTCTGTCCGTTTACCTGTCTCGCTCTTCACTCTCCATCCGCGCGTTCTTTCCTTCTGTTTTCTCTTCCTTTTTTTCTATCTCAATCCCATTTTCTGTACCGCTCTCTCTGCCCCATCTGTCTCTCTGCCTCTGTCTGTCTATCTCCATATATCTCTCTGCTTCTATCTTTCTATGCCTTTGACTTTCTCTGCCTCTGCCTCGCTGTCTCTGTCAGCCTATGTCTCTCTGCCTATGTCTCTCTGCCTCTGTCACTTTCTCTCTGTCTTTCTCTCTGTCTCTGTCACTTTCTCTCTGTCTTTCTCTCTGTCTCTGTCTCTCTATGTCTCTCTGTCTCTCTCTGTGCCTCTGACTATCTTTATCTCTGTTTTTCTCTGCCTCTGTCTCTCTGTCTCTGTCAGCCTATGTCTCTCTGCCTATGTCTCTCTGCCTCTGTCACTTTCTCTCTGTCTCTGTCTCTCTATGTCTCTGTCTCTCTATGTCTCTCTGTCTCTCTCTCTGCCTCTGACTATATTTGTCTCTGTTTTTTTCTGCCTCAGTCTCTCTGCTACTGCTGATTACATCCCTTACTACAAAGCCGTCTGAATTGCAATTAAACACATGCATATAATTATAGCCTACATATTCACACATATCCATACACACATACAATGAAACACATAAACGTACATTATCCACTACAATATAATTATAATTAAACACATCCAGTTACATATGCATACACACACACACACACACACACACACACACACACACACACACACACACACACACACACACACACACACACACACACACACACACACGGACACACACGGACACACACACACACACATATATATAAACAAAGAGAAAGACACGTGCATATAGAAACACTGACAGATACGTGACTTTAGTACCATAGCTCCATTTGTCTCCATTTGTCTCCATTTGTCTCCATTTGTCTCCATTTGTCTCAATTTGTCTCAATTTGTCTCAATTTGTCTCCAGTTGTCTCCATTTGTCTCCATTTGTCTCCATTTGTCTCCATTTGTCTCCATTTGTCTCCATTTGTCTCCATTTGTCTCCAGTTGTCTCCAGTTGTCTCCAGTTGTCTCCAGTTGTCTCAATTTGTCTCCAGTTGTCTCCATTTGTCTCCATTTGTCTCCATTTGTCTCCAGTTGTCTCCAGTTGTCTCCAGTTGTCTCCATTTGTCTCCATTTGTCTCCATTTGTCTCCATTTGTCTCCATTTGTCTCCGCTTTAGACCTGGACAGATGTTCAACTTCAATGGAATGCCTCTGATTTCGGTGGATTGGAGGAGATTTGGATTCCGGTCGTAAAGATCTGGACACCTGACATAGTGCTATTCAACAGGTAAGAATAAGGATGACATATCGAGAGGGAGAACTTTAAACCGAAACTTATTTTGCGCTACGGTAAGAGTATTCGCTGGGCACTGCGTTATTGACGAGCGCTTTTTCGTGTCAACGCCAATATAGATGGACCTAAATTAATATAAAGCATTTATAATTATCAGACAATCGTTGGCTATATGGACCCTACTGGGGCAATGCAGCGCTCGTTAATAAGCTGTTGCCCAGCGATTGACACAACATTAGGGCTCTCGGAGATAAACTCGTCTTTTTTTAATATAGAAAAAATATACATTAACAACATACAGCTAAATTTGACACCGAGGCGCTTTTATGTCAAGGTGCAAAGTGGGTAAGCAGAAAAAGTTACGTGCACACCCTTTTAAAGACTTAGATGCGCTCTATAAATACTTTGTCGCTTTAGAATTATGTGATATTAATCTCATAGCAAACCCATATAGCAGTAAGCGCTAGCTAAATCATCTTTGTTATAACACGGTGTTGTTAAACAGCAACCCATCAGCAAACGATATTCGCTGTATAAGTGAAATGAGATGAATGCGAACTCTACCAAGGCAGGCTTTGTCAGTCCCAAGCCATGATTGGACACCTTTAAAAGATGTCGATCAGTTCCATATAAATTGATTGCATTGGATTGTTGCTGTATGATTGAGATATTCCCCACAGCTAATTTCGAGTTCTGTATTAAATAACTTGTCATCATTTTTAGTGATAGTTACAGTTTAGCGACACTGTGTAATAACAAAGGTCATTGGCGTCGCCCTCCTCTTTCATCCCGACTTGGGACTGGCAATGCTGGACTGCAAGCAGTGGAGAAATAGCATCGTTTGTTCTTACAGCACTTGCAATCACATTGGCTAACGTCAGTTTTAAATAAATGTGTCTAATAACGAGTAAATAAAATCTTTCAACAGCGCCGACGATTCCTTTCGTAACGCTCTGGACAAGCTGGCCGTCGTCAATAGCAACGGTCACGTGACCTGGGTTCCTCACGTGCGCATGCGCAGTTTCTGTGACCTCGACCTGACCCTGTTTCCGTACGACACGCAGATCTGTCGCCTGTACCTGGGGTCATCAACCTATGACGAAACCCTCGTTTCCATTGGCTACCCCAATCGCAACCCCTTCTTGCCTCAAGCCAACGAGTGGGACGTACAGGACTTTCGAGTGGGTGTCTTTAAAATAACGGACGGCCTCAAAAACTATCCTACCGTCGTGTTCTCGATTTCAATGAAGCGAGTCTCCGTCTTCTATAGATACATGTTGGTTGGTCCGTCCGTTATTCTGGCCACACTCACCCTTCTGCTGTTCTGCATTCCTGCCGACAGCAACGAAAGGTTTATGCTAGGTAAGATCATGAGGTAGAATCGTATGGCAAAACCATGTGGTAGGTAAGGCCAGATGGTAAATTGTGCAGTAAGACGATGTGGTACGGTCAGGTGATAAGGCCAAGTGGTAAAATCAGGCTGTGAGATCATGTGGTAGGACCATGTGGAAAGGTCATGAGGTAAAATTCTGTGGCAAGACCATGTGTTGAGACTATTTGGTAAGATCGTGTGGTAAGATAATGTTGTTGAACCATTTGGTAAGAACATGTGGCGAAAACATGTGATAAGATTATGTGTACCTCCTGGTCCGTAGTCATGATGATGATGATGAAGAAGATAATTACGACTACGACGACGATGATGTCCATGATGGTCAATGATGATGATGATTCAGATGATTACATTGATGATTATCTTATCTAATAATCAAACAAGAGGCTTGAGAATTATGCTGTAATAAATTAAAATATCTATTATCATTATCATCATCATCGACATCATCATCATAATCCACCCATCCATCATTCCGTCAACCAATTATCTGATCACATGATCATCTAATTATCTCATCATCTCATCATCCCATCAGCTCATACATGTATATCAATACATTAAGGCATGCTTCTCTTGCATAATAATAATAATTAATGAAAAGCTCTTAATTGTGCTAATTACGAATGGCCAATACGTTGTAGCCACAGGCGTCCTCGTCTCCCTGACAGTTCTCTTCCTTTTGCTCGAGGAATACCTTCCAACTGACATCGGAAATTTGCCAACAATCGGTAAAAACAATAGATCCATTCAGACTAGTTAACTAAATTAATCCACGCGGTGGGCTTTCAAGAATTAGTTAAATGATACTGTGTGACAACAAGGATGATTATCGTCGCCGCCCTCTTTGCCCTCAGACTTGGAACTGGTAGTAACACAGTGGTTGACACCTCTGCAGACCTGTTCTTTATTCTGGTGCCAATCAATAGCACGAATAAAGGAAGAGGGAAACGTGATTGTTTCCTTGAGACACTGGGTTGCTACAATGAAACTACCCACCGTTTCCTAGATTTCAATATCGGGTTATCCAGCGGTCATACACCCTTCACAACGGACTGGTTGGGCGAACAATTTCACCTGATCAATTCATGGAGAAAGGAAAAGGCTGAGTGTATATTAAAACCAGTATAAATTGAACCGTACAACGCAAGATGTCGCTTATTTGCACGATCTCGCTGATAAATTTATATATAAATATACACTTCATAATTGAAGCATTATTGTTTTGTTGATATTTTAGCATGTTACCTCCAGTTCAACTTTGTTCTACTTCTGATAACAATCATCATTTCCGTTTTGACCTTCAACTGTCAATATCGTGGAGTCAAGAGTGGAACAGTTCCGCCCTGGATGCGATGGGTCAGTCAACCATCAATCGACCTCGTGGTCATTCGCTCGACCCTTTGGTCACCCAGTTGACCTTTAAGTTGATCATTTCAATCACTCAGGCCTACCCGTTGTCTTAGGCCATCAGCCTTGCTGTTACATTTTAACTGTCGCCTACTATCCGTTGCCTTTATTTATTACCTTTAATTGTTAACTATACTTGTTACCTTTATCCGTCACCTTTATCTGTTTCCTTTATCTCCTGTCTCATGTACTTAACCAGGTACATTTACCCGTTACCTTTCTCAGTAGACAATAATCAGTTTCATTTGCCGTCGACGCCATTAAGAAACCTTTTATTGAATATCTTCAGAGGCTATATAAGTCAAATTCTATGCAAATGAAATGAAATCACGTTTGTTGCAGCACCGCATTCAAACTCTTCCACTGTTCTTTCATCTAACAATGCCAGTCCCAAGCCTGGATAAGGAGGAGGGCAATGCTAATGAACTCTGTTATCACACAGTGAAGCTAACCTGCCACGTCCACTTCCATTGATGTCAGCCACTTGAGTAAGACTATCACGCTGACTGCGGAAATTGTTTAAATCTAAATTCTAAATGCTTGCAATAACGACGTCTTTGATTAACCTTCTCGGTTAATTTTACCTGTTACCGTTAAGTTCTACCTCTGTCTGCTACACTAGCCTGTCAGCTATACCGGTTACCTGTATCTGTTCATTTACCAGGATCTTTTGCCTTTACCGGTTGCCTTCATCAGTCTTCTTTATCTGTTGCCATTACCTGCATTCTACATGTTACCGTTGCCTGTCACCTTTACCAGTTGCCTTCCATCATAAGGCTTCGTCGGTCTCCTTCACCAATTATTTTTACCTGTTACCATTACCTGTTATACATTTACCTGTTGACAATGCCTGCTGCCGTTATTTGTATATTCACCTGCTACCGCTACCTGTTACCGTTATATGTTACCTGCTACCTTTACCTTTACCTGTGTGTCCGTGGTTCTGCAGGTGTTCCTCGATCGTCTTAGCCGCCTGATGTGCGTCAGGGTCCGACCCTACGCCTCGTCTCTCCCGACCGATGTCACGAGTGCCGTTGAGGCTCAGGACGTTCGCAGGGAGCTCCAGGGGATGCTGTCCGAACCCCGTGCAAAATATTCAGATAGCGGTGCGACGGGGGAAATCGCATCGCATATTCGCAGTTCCACTCCAGCAATCGAAAAAACGATGGACGAGATTCGGCTCTACTTGCGCTACCTGGTGACTAAGTCCGAAGGAACTGGAGAGGTGGCGCCGCACAGCGAACTGGTGATGAACGAATGGTTGCAAGTGGCGCTTGTGGTCGATAGACTGGCATTTTGGGTCTTTCTTATCGTCTCTGTGATAACTACCATTGCTATTTACGGTCGGGCGTAAATAAGCGAACAGAGTGACGTAGCGGACAATTAAAAACGTGGACACCTTTGAATTTGAGATAAATGCGTCCTTCTAGTTAGTGACTGAGCAGACGGTCGTTGTTTTTTACAACATTTTACATTTATCGCAGACATAGATAGGCTTTGTCTACATAATTACATTTCAGCATCTGCGTTATTATATTTTCACTGACCACGTTTCAAAGGTGTCTAAACATATAGTTCAAATTGGGCTTCTGTTTGATTCAGTTTGAATTCGAGAATACAAATTTGGCGTTGCAATAATCATTATAACTATTATTATCATCATCACAACATTCATTGTTTGAAAATATTTCTGCATCATTTTATTTGGTTCGATGCTTGATGAAGTGGCATTGGCTTGTAATCGTCTGTTGATCCGTTGCATTTAATAGATGTCGATAGTAATAATTAGTTTTCCGAGAATTGTTTCGTTGCTTAAATATTGGAGTTTGTATAAGCGCTATGATTATTAAATCAAGAACGTTGTGAGCTGCGCGTGCAATATTCTTTTATTTGAGTTTGGGATGTAAGTATATGATGTAAATCTCTGATCCGCCTTGGAATACGGCACGGTGGCCGAATAGCTGCGCTCTGCTTAGACACCTTTAACATTCTGTTAGCCGAGGCTAAAATACGCTTACATGATAAAAGATCAAAGGAATATATCTCTAGCTAGCTGTAAGTGCTGTAATATGATGTAATATGTCCAGCAAATTTTTGTCGACGGCAACGGCATCTGTTGTCATAAGCTGTCGTTAAACCCTGGATCCATCCACTATCAAAGGAATAAAAAATAATTATAGGTAAAGAGGCATCTTTGGACAACTATTTATAGGAGGAGGATCCAGGGTTTAACGACAGCTTATGACAACAGAGGCCGTTGCCGTCGACAAAAATTTGCTTGGCATATTACAGCACTCAAAGCTTTTTTAAACTATTTATAACTATCACCAAGTAGTTTTATACTCCTCTAAAACTGTTCTTTTAAGCCGTGCTGCGGTTGGGAGCGCTGCTCCCGAGTAGTAGCTTTGAAGGGGCGGTATATAAATCTGTGAAATGAATTAATAACAATTGATCAATCAAGAACATACACTTGTTTACTTAGTATATCTAGGTAATGTGCGCTATGACAATTAAACGCAGAACGGCTTACACACCTTTTAAACCTTGTTGCTTATCATAGATTATGCCTAGACTACTGAAATCCACATCCTAAGTTCCTTCTGAAGCGGCGTCTTTCCATTCAATCGGTCTTAAATGCTTCAGCTAGGCTCATAGCCCGACTACCTCGCGTTGCTCACACATGTATGCGTGAAGTCTTGCAGTGGCTTCCTGTAACAGAACGCATCCACTACAGGATCCTCTTTCTAGTTTCCAAAGCCCAGCTAGGCTGTACCTGTAGATATCTTTCTGACTATTTGCGAAAGCCGTAATCTGCCAATTCATCTCGTTCCTTGATTTTTTCATCGGTCTTTTCGTTACCCTGGACTTTTGTTTACTGTTTTCTTAAAATGACTCCAAATGGGGCTATTAGCACAGTAGCCATAGCAGTCATTGGATAGGCATTGTGTTTTTGCAATAGTCCAAGAGCAGAATAAATCCTTGCGGGGGTCACAAATCAGCAATCTGTTGGAACGCAAGAGTCTCCATATATGCATTTTCAACAATGCAGCTTCTGTCACTTAATATCTTATTGCATGCTAGGCCTATCTAAAAGCAAGATATCACCGTACACAGTTTTGTCTAGCTTTATGATTGTGGAATGAATGTTGTTGCACTTCCTGACAGCATTGATTACACTGACCATACACCGTCAGTAGTGACGGAGAAGAATGCCGGTACCAACAAATATGAAGTCGCTGGGGTTTCGTGTCGGCGATTGCGGAAGGCTGGAGCAGATTTTACGGTATGACCTTTGCCTTTGGACCAGTAAACAACGAACTCATGCTGCGGGGCTTTCATCCAACGGGGTAGTGTGTATGAAAATCTTTTGCATAGGGGCCTACATATAGTCTTAGAAAATCCAATAAAAGGTGTGTTAACCGCGTCTAAATATGACGTTCAGACAAACGCCTCAATTACATACACCGTTGATTGGTTTCTCTTAACAGCAGCGTCTAATAGCGTAGATGATTAGCATTGTATTTCTCCTTCTTTGTCCAACCTTGGGTCTTGCACTGCCAGAGTACAAGCAGTGGAGGAATGATAATGGTAAAATCATATATGGCAATGGAGACCGCTGACGTCGGCATAATTATTTTGGCTATATATATATATATATATATAGTAAATAAAATAAGTAAATAAATCGATCAATCAATCAGTTCATGGCTGATGGCTGTTTATATATATATATATGGGTTTGTTTATTCATTTACTATATACGTTCAATCAGTAAGTAAGTAAATAAATCGATCAATCAATCAGTTCATGGCTGATGGCTGTTTAACGACGCTAATTATAGTGCTCACTAACAAATGATTGCAAGTACTCAGGTAGTGTCAGGCCCAAGCCGGGAAAAAGGAAGAGGAGGGCGACGCCAATTATCTCTAGTATCAAACGGTGTCGCTAAGCTGCAACTGTCACAACCAGTGCACCACCAATCTTTCCTTTTTCACTTCTTTACAACAGTTCATGTATTTATTTGCAACCACAAATGCAATATTTGGTTTAGTCAGTTGTATAGTTTAACAGTCATTCACACTCACATAAACACAGCCACAGACATGATATTATATGAAAACAATTTTTGAATACACCCATGAGCAAAGCATCTTCGAGTAGGTCGCGATGTTTTATGATGGTGTCGAAAGTGTTGATGTTGAATTAAATATGATCAACTATTACCTAGAAAAACCGTGACGTAAAACAGAATTTGTCGCCATCTGTCGTCGTTGAAAAGCGCTGACCCGCATAACAGTTCAGGACCCCGGAGCGGCTATTTATTGCAAAATACATCACCCGACTATTCTGATTTACATCCCAAGCCGACTCATAAAGTCCCAATCATAAAACACAGCTATCACTATGCCACTATAAGTCAGAAGAAACGTTGAGGAACATTGAATGAAATCTTTCATCAGCTGGGCCCAGTATGTCTCTGGCATGCGATAGCATTGCCTAGTGTTTGCAACTACCTGTGGCATAATTGGGGTGGCAACTGAAGCATCTGCGTATAAGCTGATTTCCGCGATTCCGCTGTGAAAATCTAGAGATTACGATTACGATTTTAAAGGAGCATTAGTAATAGTAATCGTAAGCCTAATGTTATAAATTCTAAAGAATAATGTCAAAAATTCTAAAACGCTATTTTCAAATCAAGCGCAGAGCTTCGATGGCTTATTCGCGAGCACTGCGTCGTCTTTCGGATTGGTGCCTCTGTAGCCCCTTGAATGGCTAAGGTCTTACCTAAAAGAGCATTAAAACTGTGTTGTCCTTGGCACGTTTGTGTCTCTCTGGTCCTTTGTCCCTTTTGGGGGTGCGTCGAGGTGTAGCCCTATAGGACCGTTACTAGATCTTCTCTGTACTGCTGACCGTTACTATGCGTTCTCTATAATGCTGCTTGTTGGCGTCTCGTGAGATTATGCATCAATTCACTGTAGATGATGTTCAAACCGACCTCCATATCCACTGGATGGATGCGGTGGCTATTGTGAACCAGGTGTATCGTACTAAGTATGTCCTCTTTTTTGTGCATAGCACCCTTTAAAGGTAACTAGACCTAATCGTAATAAAGACCGGCCCCAGCTCCAGTCTCTTAAATCCCTCCAAAACCTAACTCATTTGGGTGGGTGGCCGTAGGAAACGTATAGGGTATCAACTTTCCCCAGTAAGGTCCACGGCACTCTGCTCTTTCGTCACATGACCTTTTCCGTCACATTCCGTGATCTCGGAGTTACTCTCGACTCTAAGCCGACACTCTCTAAACATTGCCGACTAGTGTACAACGTTACCTAAATTTCAGGAGACACCTCTTTTAAGCGTTGCATTCATTGTATAAGTACGTAATTAGCATAAATGAAACAAACGTATATAAAATATGAAATACCACATGACATGTACTATAGATGATGTTCTTCCGTTATTATTTATGTGTAAAACAATGAACATTAGTTTAAGGTTCAGACAGTTATGAATTATGTCTTTTGGACGCTATGAATTTATTATCACTGTACTATATATGTTTCAAATTGTCGTCAGCGACCATTGATGTCATACGATGACGTTAAACTGTAGAATAATAATATGAAACTAACATACTAAAGCACTTACTTCAAGAGTACCATCTCCACCACTGTTCGCACTCTGACAGTGCCAATCCCAAGCCAGAATGAATGAATATGGATACGTTACTCAAAAAGACGAGTGAAGCCATTCCAAAAGCTGCATCAATTCTATTATATATATATATATATATATATATATATATCGGGCACATTGTGAGACAGCCAAAAGACAGTATTGAGAACAGTGTAATGTTGGGTATAGTGGAAGGAAGCCGAAGTCGTGGAAGATCTGCTGGTTTGACAATGTCATGGCGTGGACTGGCTTAAGCGGCACAAGCTTAATGAACATCGTACGAGACAGAAAGCATTGGACACCACTTTCCCATTCATGTAGTCAACCGTCGCGAAGCGACGATGACGATGTGACATCACATGACATGACACGATGCAGAGTTCCACAAAAATATTATCACAGAAAGAACAACTCATGTCTAAATGTCCCACGAGAAGGACCAAATTGATCTACCTCAACAGCCCTCAACAGACACCTCTTTTAAGTGCTGCATACATCCTATAAGAAACTTGTCTTTGGACCATCATAGTCATCATAGAGCTGTAAGTGCTGCAATATGACAAGCAAATTTCTGTCGACTGCAACGGCCTCTGTTGTCAACAGGGGTCGTTAAACTCCCGGATCCATCCATCCATAAAAGTCATTCATGTCTTAAAATATCCAATCTCAACCTGCTCACTCAATTCTAAAACTCTCTGGGGTTTTCAACTAGTCACTAATTGTTTAAATAAGTCATTACTTCTTGTAATTATGGTAATTTCCCAAATAAATTTCTCTGATTTATTAATTGATTGATCCTGTAAAACGGTCCTTTTGAAAATGGAGAATAGCCATGCAATTATAATAATAATAATAAGGTAACATTTGACATCTACTGTATGTAATCGCATCGTATATGTAGACTGATATAGCGCCTCTCGAAGAATAACAATTCAGAGGTAATGCGAAGAGTGCAACTGGGATTTGAGCAATGGCCTGTTGTAACTCCGATCTGTAAGCACTACGTACGTACGCGTTGAACGTTAGTTGGAATCGCAATGAAAATATGATTGACGACACCTTTATATCAAACAATAATTCAAATATAATTCAAAGCAAGTTACACCTCAT
>OY365817.1:28516258-28551460 GCA_959347315.1 Bimastos eiseni
CACCTCTTTTAATTGAGACACTCAAGTTTCAATTATGATAATCTTCTAAAAGCGTGTAGTGCTATATATATGGCAATGTCAAGTGCGATGTTCCGAATACAATAACGGTCAGCTATTGCGGTTTATTTATTGTAAGCTGTCGTATAACTGTGGATCCGTTCTCTCGTCTTGTTATGATGCAAAAATATTCATTCACGTGATATTTATATCACTTAGTTGCTACAATAATGAGAACTGCTATAAAAAGTAAACACCTCTTTAAAGTATGATTTATGCCCAATAAATGAATGCAGAAACGAAGTACAACAATAAGCGCTTCACAATAAGCAATTGTCATCACAGGAAGCATTACTGATTTCGAGAGTAACATAACATAACCTTAAAATTAAAATTGATAAAAAAAAAAACGACCTCAACGGCCTTTATGGCTATGAGATGTTGCAGTTAAATGTAGACGTAAATGAAAACACTTTAAATATTATTTTCACCTCGATGCTGCTCATTAAACATTAAAATAACTGTACGCATTTCTATTATTTCAAATGACACCTCAATTAAGCGTCGCATTCGTTCTATAAGAATTGAATTCGTTCGAGAAACACGATGAGTTCGTTTGTGAATCTAAGAACAGCATGCGGTTGTAATCATCAACAGTTACAGCTTTAACATTAATTTTGGTGTAGGTGCATGTGATCGTATCGTATCCTTAGATTTATATAGCGGCTCTCGCAGGGATAGCTATTTAGAGGTAATGTAAAGAGTGTAGGCCTATAATTGAGGATTGAGCTAGGGTCTGTTTTAGCTCTGACCTGTTAGGACTACGCACGCGTCGAGCGTTTAGTTGGAATTGCAATAAAATATGATGACGACATTTAAAAAAAACGAATTTAACCAAGGTTCAGTTCATACTGACGGTTGAGGGGATACTCAATGATATATCCTTGAACATGAAGCACCTGACGGCAACTGTCCGTCCGTCCGTCTGTCTATAACTGTATAGACATGTATATACATTTATGAACTTTTAATTGTCTCTTTCTATATCTGTCTGTCTCTCTGTCTGTCTCTCTCTCTGTATATGTGTGTCTCTGTATATATGTCCCTGTCACTCTTTCTCCCATTCTTATCACTGTTTCTGTCTGTCTGTCTGCCTGTCTCTCTGTCTGTCTGTCTGTCTCTCTCTTTCTCTTTCTCTATCGATCTCTATGTCAATAAGTTCATGTTTCGATCGCTCTGTTTGCCTGTCTCGATCTCTCGCTCTCTGTCTCTATATCTCTGCAGCTATGTCCGTGTATCTCTTCCTCTCTCTGCCTCTCTCGTTTCATGCGGTTGTGTGTCCTTGAATACAAGTCATTGTCTCTCTCTCTCTATCTCTATCTCTCTCTCTCTCTCTCTCTCTCTCTCTCTCTCTCTCTCTCTCTCTCTCTCTCTCTCTCTCTCTCTCCTCTCTCTGCATTTCTCTCTGTGTTTCTCTTTGATCGCTTCATGTACCCTCATCATTTCTTCTACCTCCGTTCCACTCCAGTGCCCTGCCAGTGACCTGTGAAAACAAGGTCACACACCGACTCTTGAACCCTAAAAAAATTAGAAGCGACCTTCTAAAACACGTTTGCAAAATCGAGCGATGAGCGATGAGCGATGAAGCAGCTGACGTCGGTTCGTTAACAATTACTTTTAATTGCTTGACTTTTCGTCTTTTGAGTCGATTCTTTTTCTGTCATCAAAATGTCGCTTCAAACGCTGAGGCGTTGAAGTCTCGTTCGGATGAAGGTGATCGTAAATTGACGGTTACTGACGCTCTCTGACTAAGAAGTGAATTATGTCCCAAGTGATAGATTGTACTATGTGGCCCCAGCGTTCAGGGAAGCCAGATATTTATGTGAACGTTGGTAGTAAAAGGAAGAAAGAGAGAACGAATGAGGAGAAGCAGGAGGAGAAGAGGGAGGACGAGAAGAGGGAGGAGGAGCAGAAGGAGGAGGAGGAAGAGGAGCAGAAAACAGAGAACGAGAATAACAAGAATAACAAGGAGGAAGAGAGGGAGGAGGAGGAGAAGAATAAGAATGACAAGGAGGAGAAGGAAGAGGGGAAGAAAAGGAAGAAGAAGAATAACAATGAGGAGTTCGAAGGAGGAGCAGAAGGAGGAGGAGAAGGATGGGGAGGAAAATGACAAGAAGGAGAAGAGGGAGAAGAAGAAGAAGAGGATGAAGAAGAATAGCAAGGAGGAGAAGAGAGAGGACAAGAAGGAGGAGGAGGATCAGAAGAAGAAGGAGAATAAGAATAACAAAGAGGAAATGTATCAGAGTGAGGAGGAGAAGGAGGAGTAGGGAGAAGAAGAAGGGTGAGAAAAAGCCGGAGAAGGTGCGACAAATTGGAGCATAGCCTAACCAATCGCTTACACTTAAAACCAGGACCGTACCGAGCTATAATTGCGCCCCGTGCCTAGCATCAATCTGGCGCTACCACACTTTGACAATAGGGCATTTTATGGAATAATAAGTTATTCCATCCTGAAATTTGCGCCCTTTCCACGTTTGCGCTCTAGCCCACTGCCCCGCTGCCCTCTAGGTACGACCCTGCTTGTATAGGCCATAACGCTATAAAAAAAACGTATACATTAACATGTGTGCGTGAGTTTGAGCCTTTTCATGAAATGTCGGTCGAGGCTCGAGCTGGTTGAATTTTTTGGCCAACTTTCCTTTCTTCCAAGTATTTATGTAGGTCTACTGCGGTCAACTCGTTCTAGGGAACGAACATTTCCACCACCCTAGGACAATCTGCTTGTCTGTCTTCTTGTCTCTGTCTGTCTGCGTTTATCTGTCTGTTTGCATGTCTGTCTGTCTGTCTGTCTGTCTGTCTGCCTGTCTGTCGGACTGATTGACACGCAAGTTTACTGTAGTCTGTCCAGTCTAGCCTATCTGTCTTACTGCCTGTCTGTTTACATGTCTCTGGTTGTATGTTTATCTGTCTGTGTGTTTGCGTCAGTCTGTCTCTGTCTGTCTGTCTGTCTAAACCCAATATTGCTCTTCGCCCACTTCACAACCACGCCTTGAAGTTCGTCATGGTCCATGGTATTAGTCCGGCAACTAAACCCACTCACTGCTCAGCCCAATACAGAAGCTACTTCATGGGTCAAACTCTGTACAAACGCATAACTCATTGAGTTAGCCAGACTTTACCACGGGCTACAAAATAATGCCTGACCCTTTTAATCTCCCTGCTCGCTGAAGGGTGACGGCGTTCATCCACCCTTCATAGGGTACGTCCACGTGTTCTTCTGCTCACCCTCCTCTTCCTCCTTCTCTGTTTCCTCCTCTCTTCCGATCCGTTTCATCCTCCTCCTCCTCTCGATTGAATGAGAAATATCTTATCGATGATAGTGAGGCACATTATTGTCCAGACTAAAAAGAACCTTATAAAGTCATCTCTGGCAATATCAGACATTCGCGAGGAGAGATGTATGCATGACATAGTAGGCTAACTCCATGGGGGCCGTGGAGTAATGGATGACACACTGGGGTGAACAGAGTTGGGGAACCGAGTTCGATACCTGTATCCATCGTAATGTTGAACAGTCCTTCTTTCGCTAGGCGGCGGCGTTGGCTAAACGAAACATATAACGCAATGGGCGCCCAGCATTGCTGAGAACGGTTAAATTCGCCTCCTGTAATAACTTGTCTTCATTCGTTCATACTGTACTTGTAAACACACTGCTGTTTGTCAATCTGGAAATCAACGGGAATTATTGTGCTTATTATTAATCTGGGCAATTTTGCATATTACATTTTTTTGAAGTCAAATGGACCTGCAAAAATATATTATATCACAAACGTTTAATATTAGTAAAATAAAAGTCTCGGTTCCTGATAATATATGGCTCCAGGTGCCCTCCAAAACCAGAAAATCAAGGCATTGGCCAAAGACCAGCCCACAGTCACCTACAAACATTACCAAGACATCGACTCACTGAGGCACAAAAAACGACACAACAATGATCATCATCGACATCGTAGTCCTGCCAAAACCCACACAACAGATGCAACTCATGAAGTAGAAGTTGACACTGCGGCCTGCCTTAGTCCGCGTGCACATGCAATACACAGTAGGTAGTCAGTCTATCTTGTCGACAGCATGGCAATGTTGTGAAGCATGGATACGATTAATAACTGCACTGACGTCTTGAAATCATCGTCTGAATTATATGCAACAAAGAAATTCAATTCTTTTACTGGTTGTGCAGTTCTCTAACTCGGGAAATACTCGCTGAAACATTTACAATGGTAGGAACATCGACGAAAGATTCTCTGATTTTAGACGTAGAAAGTGTTCGTATGTAGTTATTGTTGGGCAGGCTGATGGTTGATGGACAGATTGACTTAATGAGATCCTATTAGATAGATTGACTGACTTAATGACAGCCTGATTGATATATTGACTGACATAATGACAGCCTGATTGATATATTGACTGACTTAATGACAGCCTGATTGATATATTGACTGACTTAATGCAAGTCTGCTAGATAGATTGACTGACAGTCTGACTTAATGACAGCCTGGTTGATAGATTGACTGACAGTCTGCCTTGCGGATAGATTGATTGCATGATTGACAACCTGACTTATAGATATAAATCAGGTTGTCAATCATGCAATCAATCGTATCAAACCCCATCATAGCCTGATTGATTAACAGCCTGAGTTACTAATAGCTTGATTAGGTAATGGCTTGATTTGTCAATGGTTTGCTGCGCTTCAGGAATGCTTGACTACTGCAACGCTCTTCCTGGTGGTCTGTCAACTCGCGGCAACACAATCGGCAACAGTCGTTGTCTACACCGACAACGCGACAACGGCGCCCGCGGCTTCATCGACGAATGCCAATTCAGCCCCACCTCGATCATTCCCCGTTTCCCTCACATCTGCCCTCCCTCTACCCATATCCGAGTTCACTTCACCCACCGGCACAAGTCCCACTTCTTTTACCACCCTTCCTCTGATCATCCACAACAGCGCCGTGAGGAACTACGACTGGGTGATCGCCTTAATCGTTCTCACCAGCCTCGGAATTCTGTCCGTGGTCGGACTCGAGCTCTACATCCACATCAAGATCTGCTGTACCCCTCTGATGCGCCAGGGAACTTCCCTCTGGCTGGGCCACGCCCTTCTCTTCGCCATCTTCCTCTCTTACGTCCTCCTCTACGCCTTCGTGCCCTACCCTTCTCCTACGACCTGCGCCATCATTCGCTTCTGTCTTGGGGTCTGTTACTCCCTCTGCTTCGCAGTGCTCCTGGTCAAGCTGGTCGTCATCCTGTGCCCTGAGGACGTTCCATCCAGCGTCAGCGCGGTCCTCCTCCTCTTCGTCTGGCTGGTCCAGGTCGTCGTCGACATCCAGTGGCTCATCAGGGACCCACCGGAAGTGACACGGGTCGCCAACACCGACGGTTGCGCATGCGCACCGGGATTCTCTGAACACGTCAAGTCACTCGTCTATGTCATGTTCCTCATCGTCCTCACCCTCTGCGCATGCGTCGTCGCCCGCTGCAACGGAAGTGACGTCAGCGACGACGCCTGGTACATCGGGCTGTCTTCCGGGATCGCGGTCCTCGTCTGGGTAGCCTGGATTCTCCTCGGGTACCTCAAGGACGATACGGAGTGGCACGATCCTTGCCTCGCATTTGGCCTGCTCGTAACCGTGACCGTCCTACTCGCCGTGGTCTTCATTCCAAAGCTCAGGCAGCTCAACCGTCTGCAGGAGATGGACTGGGACCTTCCCATCGATGAAGTCAAATCGGACCCCACCTCCACCAGACCGGAAGCGTTCATCCTCAAGAGCGATGCGGTGTCCGTGACCACTTCCGGTTCGAAGAGAAGCCTCGGGTCTGGAGAGATCGCTGACTGGAACGGGGAAATTCCGTACAGAAATGGGACAGGGAGGAACACTGTCTACGAGATGGAATTTGGAGGAGCGGAGCCTGCTTTTCCACCAGATCTAGATCCGTGTAAGTCAAATTCCGTATGACCCAGAGTCAGATTTGCCAGAGGGGACTGGACCCTCCTAGGGTCACTGGACCCTCCCTGGGGCACTGGACCCTCCCAGAGGACCCTCCCTGAGGCATTGGACCCTCCCAGGGGCACTGGGCCCTCCCAGGGGCTCTGGACCCTTCCAGGGGCTGGATCCTCCCAGCTTCAGCTAAGAGGGCGTTAATATAGTGTGGCATTTTTTTAATCCAGAAATTCTCATAAGCAGACCTCTGCCTCTGTTGTGATTAATCACAAGTTCCTGGTTTAATCAAAGTCAATTCAATGTAAAAAAAATTATATTATGGCCTTGACCTTGTTCATTAAACATTGGAATACATGTATGCATTTTCAAATTTCTGGCGACACCTCTTTTAAGCACTTCAATCAACCTTTAAATTCATGTGACAATATTGATAAATGTAGGTCTATAAAAATGGCTGCCAAGTTTCAGGCGAGCATAGGCCTATAGGCCAATTACTATCATCAAAGGAAACATTGACAACTGAAATCTGCTTTTATTTCATTAAAACTTTTTTAAATTTCAGCCGACTTTACCTCTGCAATTATAATTACCTAGTAGGTATAATTACAACCATCCACTGTATTCGTAAAGGGTTTCTGTGCGTAGCTGTTTGGGTGTTTTATAAACCTAAATAGGGTGATCGCAGTTTCAGGATTGTCCGGGACAGTCGCGTAATCGAGAAGTATCTACATTGTAAGAAATGTAAGGTGGTTGTCGCAGTTTAACGACACTGTGATAACAAAGACCATTAGCATCGCCCTCCTCCTTTATCCAGGATTTGGACTGGCACTGACCGTCGTGGCCGAGAACTACCAGTGACAGAGTTACTTCTTAATGTTTAACATCTGCTTCTGGTTATAAGGCCAATTTCTCAATTAAAAGAGGTGTCATTCAAGAAATTGTTGTGAAAGTGAAAGCAGCGGTCTTTTGTACATAGCTGCTAAGATTTGTGTGCATAGCTTCTAAGGTGACGAAATGCCACCTGAGACTTATATGGACGGGATATATAAATCAGCAGCGTGTGAACGTCTCAGCCAATCAGTGATCGTCTTTTCTGATACATCGCGGGCTATGTCCGTGGTCGGCTACACATGTAGCGACATCCGGATACTCAGCAGAATAATTTTGAACGTATAATCGCCGAAATGTTCGTCTAAATTTATTCTACTGCAGTCAAAAGATCACCCTTTGAACAAATTTAATTTATACTGCAAGCTCTATAATTATATCAAATCATTTCATTTCTTTAACAAAAACACGAATTTCGTGATTTCCGATTTGTCCTGCAAAAGTCCCGGATGTAGTCATACACATAATCTAGGTCAATGACCCAGTTTTCGCTGGCTTCATATCCCTTCCATATTGGTTCCGGGTTCAACTGTTTGTATCTCTAATGATTTGTTAAGTACATCCGCTACATGTTTCTTTTGTTTTGCAGTTGCCCTCCACCTTCAGTACCCTGCAACACCCGAACCAAGCCTCAAACGATGGGGTAGCATCCACAGCGCCCCCAGTGGCTTCGAACCCAACAGGGCAAGGTCAATCACCCCATCAAGGCTACGGGCATCGACCAGAACCAACTCGTCGCTGAAACACAGCCACCCCGTCGAAATCCAGGCTGTCAACCACATCCACAAGGTCAACCAAAACCACGTCAACCAAAAGGTCAACAACAACTTCGTCAGATACATTGTCAATCACAACCCGAATCCAACCGCGCGATCGAAAACCCAGATGAAGCGCTAGAAGAATGTGTTTCTACTCTTCGTAATACGTCTAACGTTGACAGAGGGAAATAAATCCAGCAGAACAACAGAAATGGATTGAGACAATCTGTATAATTTCCAGTTCTAAACTGGTTGCTTCAATTCAACGACAGTGTGATAGTAGAGATCGGCGTCGACCTCCTCCTTAACCAGGCTTGGGATTGGCACTGCCGAGTGCGAACAGTGGAGGTAGCTGCCGACTACATTTGGGCCGAACATGTCAGAAAGAGTGGATGTTTTTGATCTGACAAGGATTTCACGCACACTTTGTGTTCAAAACATTGTTGGCGCTTGTTAATATCTCAATTCAGCCCCAAGTCAGTTCCTTCATGGGTAATTTACGGTCAATTTTTAACGAGTTTCTGACCCTCTTTAGACAAAACACCATGAATTGAAGGATCTTGCCACAAACTTGAATTGCATTTACGCTGCATTTACACTGTAATTTCCACTACAGTGTAATAGCAGTCACAACAAAATGGCACCAGTCACTCAAAAACAAAGAGAACATAAAATGTTTGTACTTCAGAAACAATGCACGACATTCAGAACGGATTAGAAACGACAGAACAGTCGAACAATCGCAAAAATCATCATTTGGTATAATTCAGAAATTCCTCTGGTTTCAGAATTTGTGTAGAAAACCCTCCCATTGTCAGTGTGAGTTTTTATGGCGTCTCTATGCATTCGCCTCTTCCTCCTTTTGCTTGGCCTTCTTCTCCTTCTTCCTCACTTCATCAAATTCTTCAACATCGACGTCTCCGAGGAGATCCGTGACTACTCCGTATCCGAGAGTGCAGGCGCCGTCCCTCATCGTGAAGCGAAGGCCCTTCTCCAAAACCTAAATTTTCAATCAAAAATGTAATGTATAAAATTTAATTGTGTTCTCATGCTTCAGTTGGACCATCAATCAATCAAGTCTTCAAGCCAGAAAATAACCAATCATTCAATTATTGCATTGGACTATCAATCAAGTCTTCAATCAAGAAAATAACCAGATATTCAATTATTGCATTGGACCATCAATCAATCAAGTCTTCAATCAAGAAATTAACCAGACATTCAATTCTTGCATTCCATCAATCAACACACAATGTATTCACTCAAGCACCATAACCATTCAATAAATCCATTCCACCAATGTAATGACTCAATCAATCGTCTTTTCAATCACTCAATTCATATAGCAATCCTCAATCAACCGAGTATTCTCCCAATCAACGTATCCATTCAAACAGTACAGTCATTCATCCCATTCATCAATCAAACCATCCATTCAATCAATCAACAAATGCAATCAATCAATGAAGCGCACTCAATCATGAGCGACAGACACCAACCATTTGCTTTCGGATGGTGAATGTGATGGCACTGTCCTCTCCTGGCATGATCAGATCCTTTCCGCTTGGCAACTGCATCATCACAGGAGCATCCCACGTCTTACAGAACATCTGAGCCTGGAAGTTCTGAGTGTAGGGCTTCGAACGCCCTCCCTCTTCCTTCGTCAATAGGTACACCTATTGCAAAGTAACATAACAAACATTGCGTTAGATCCACCAGTCCCAAGCCGGGAGAAGAAAAAAGTATGCTAATCATTGTAATGTTGTGGTTTGAATGGGTATTCTTGGAGAGCTTCCTCTCAATAACTTATTGTAGAAGATTTTGAAAGAATATCGATAAACAGCAACTAACCTAGCAAATATAACTTATTCAAAAAAACAAATTCAAAAGCAAAACATTGAAGAGAAAAAACCCTTCAGAAGAAGAAGAGTCATTGACTCGTGAATCAGCCTAGGACCAGACCTGTGCCACGAAGTGATTGTGCATCGAGATGGTGTTCGGCTTGGCCAGAACATGACCCCTTCGGACGTCGTCGCGCTTGAGTCCCCGGACGAGGGCTCCCATCTGGTCTCCTGCCTCCGCTCGGTCGAGGATCTGGTGAAACATCTCGATACCTACCATCAGACATAGAAAGACAAGATTTAGGGAAACGGATAATGTGATACCAATCAATCTCTATCAATTAATGTAGAATCATTTTTTTAATGAACAAGAAATAGATTGGCGCGTGATGAGACGTAATATAGGGGCTGATTACTATGCGTGGGCACTGGTTGGTTAGAGCGCTTGGCACGTACTACAGAAACCATGAGCCTAAATAATGCTATGGTAGAAGCATGAATTAAAATATATTATGGGTTAGTGTATGGGTGAAAGTACTGAAGAATAGGCATCACATATGAGTATAAGCAAGGGTACAAATAAACAAATATGGGTCAAAATATAGTATGTACATAAAGATGGATATAAGTATGGGTTCTGGTCGCAGATAAGAAAAGAAACAATGAATTAACGAAAAACTGTTTATAACAATGACCGGAATTACAAACAAACCAAAACGCTGTGCATCAAAAGAGTGCAGTTTAAAAATACTGCAACAGATGTCGTTCACTGTTCTTGGAACCAAACAGTATCGCAAAAGCCATTGGAACATCTGAAAACCTCCTAAATATTTAAAGGTCATTTCTACCGGTGATCGTAGTTTTGAACTGTTTGCCGTGGCCCATGACGATCGCTTCGTCTCCCTTCTTGATGACGCCACGCTCCAACTTTCCTGTCACAACCGTTCCACGACCTACACTCAAAACAAATGACCGTAACAAGTAGTGGCATTTAATAAATACGTAATAATAACAATAATGATAATAAAACCATTTTATAATGACAATAGCAATAAAGAATAGTAGTAGTAATAATAATAATAATAATGAGGATGATGATAATGATACCAATAATAATGACAATATCAATAAATAATAATATTATTAATAATAATAATAAAATTACTATTAATAATAATATTAATAATAAAAATCATCAGTAGTTCATTTGTGCAGCTGAGTCTTCCCATGGAATAAGCATTTAAAGAAAATGATCATTCGTTCTAAAGATCATGGTAATAATAATACCAAAGTAATAATAATAATACTGATGATGATATTAAAAAGACCATAGTGGTATATTGGTGATCTGTGTACCTGCAATTGAGAAGACCTGTTCGACTGGCAGATAAAAAGGTTTGTCCAGCTCACGAACTGGTTGGCGGATGTGCGAGTCAATTGCATCGAGAAGTTTCTTGATGGAGTCTTTGCCAATTTCTGGCTGTTTGCCCTGGAAGACACAGAGACAAAAGTATGAAGAGCCAGAAGACAACCAACGGTAGACCATCAAAAATGCTAACCTTAATGCTTGCTATTATTTTGACATTATTCAATTATTATTTTTTCCCCCGAGGTTCATATGATCCCTTGGGATTTCAAAAATTAAGGGGACATTATTCTGGAATGGCTAGTCTTCGCAGCCATATCGTTATTAATATTATTATTGCTATCATCACATTCATTATTTTCTTTCTTATTATTCTATTATTTTAGTCATCTCTGCATTTATTTCTTCCTTCTTATTATCATTGTTATGATTTTCATTTTCATTAGTCAATTATAATTACTATCATTATTAATTTACTAAGATCTGAATGACAACTTGCTAAGAAACAGACAAAAGGGGTCGCCACTCACCTCCAGAGCACAGAGGGCAGATCCGATGATAACTGGTGTGTCATCCGGATTATACCCGAACTCGTTCAGAAGCTCACGAACTTCCAATTCAACCTAAAAACAGAATCAATCAATCAATCAAACTGAATATAGCACCTCTTCAAATCAATAATTATTTTTTATGTCAGTAGCATTCACATAAGACATTTCAGTATTTGATAAAAATATCTGAATTGCACTCCCCCATTAGAAATAAATTTACATGTTCTTGCATGACATTCTAAATAATCCTTTCCAACTTTGAAAAATTTCTATTGAGGTTTCTAATGTTTGATACAAAATCTCTGGTGCAAACTTGCAGTCCCAAAAGCAAAGTCACATTAAATATGAGCTCAATGACCAAGAAAATTTCTCCTGTAACTTCCTGGTAAGTCCAAATCCTCAACGCAACATACACACATGCAGTTCAGCTTCTGGCAAAGAACCGAACACTAGTACTCATCAAGTGCCAGCGACTTCATTTTCTTAGCCTCAGCATACGAGGAATGATGGCCAGTCCCCTCCTTCGCCGTCTCATCTTCCCACTGACAGCATACAGTCGGCGTACGCACTGTAGCCAAGCAGGTCAAGGGGTGCAGAGGGAATGAGTATGTTACCCCAGACCTCTCGATTCACAATCTATCACACCAACTACCACACTATCGAGAAGACTCACCAGTTCCAGCATCTCCTTATCGGCGGCGTCGGCCTTGTTGACGAAAACTACCAGATCCGTAATTCCGATCTGAAAAAGCAAATCATTCACATGACAACACCATCCCAAATAATTAATTAGCATCATTATTATGTATAAAGTGGCACAATCTAATGACCAATCATCAGCTGACTAATCCTTCTTTCGCTAAGCGGCTGTAAATTAGATGTATAATGAACTTAGCGCCTTGCATGGTGCCAACAGCTATATTTGAGAATTTAATAACTTGTGGTTACATGTTTGTAATTAAACTGCAGTTGTCAGGTTTAAATTAAACGAATATTATTATTATTATTTTTATTACAGAGCAATTCAATTCTGAGGTAAGGTCTTGCCCAAGGTCTGTACACAGTAATTTTACCTATTATTATTGGACATTTGCTAAGTGCCCCTATCTAATGACCAGTTGTTAATTTTACAAGTACCACTGTTACTTCAACAAGTACCACTGTCACTTTTACTAGTGCCACCATTATTTTTTATAACAAGTACCACTGTTACTTTTAGTACCACCGATACTTTGTTCCATTGTTAACTTTACAAGTACCACAGTTACCTTTACAAGTACCACCGTTAATTTTGCAGTACCACTGCTACCTTTACCGGTATTACCATTACCTCTACAAATCTGACGGGTCTCATAAACAAGTGTGTTACCCTATCCTGCCACCTTCGCCATTTTCCAACAGGTAACAAATTAACAAGTCTTCGAGAACCCTGTCCACCTGTTTGGCAAGGAGAATGTGTTCTCTCGTCTGTGGCATCGTGCCATCTGTTGCAGCAACGACGAGGATGGCACCGTCCATTTGAGCGGTTCCAGTGATCATGTTCTGCAATGTAAATGCATCACATTTTCCAGCAACATCTCTTTAGAACAACATCACATTTTCATGTCACACTACACAAGAATAACATAACATTTTCAAACTGTCAAATTTCATTAGGCTAAGATCAGCATTTCCCTACTTCACAGCCAATCAGAACATTTGAAATGAACTTCACAGCCAATCAGAACATTTGAAACGAACATCACAGCCAATCAGAACATTTGAAATGAACTTCACAGCCAATCAGAACATTTGAAATGAACATCACAGCCAATCAGAACAGTTGACTCAAACTTCGCAGCCAATCAAAACCAAGATTCGCACCTTGATAAAGTCGGCATGGCCCGGACAGTCGACGTGGCCGTAGTGTCTCTTTTCTGTAGAATATTCGACAGTGGTCGCATTGATCGTAATCCCTCGAGCCTTTTCCTCGGGAGCTTTATCGATCTCATCGTAGGCCTTGAAAAGAGCTCTCTTCTCCTCTGACAGAACTGAAACAATTTATAGCAATCAATCAATGACCAATCCATAACGACTACTACTGAATAATAATGACTAATTAATAATGAACACCAACGAATAATAATAATTTAAAATGAATAACATTATCTGATGAATAATAATGACTAAATAGTAATGAACACCAATAAACATTAATGACAATTGAAAATGAAAACTGATGAATAAAAATGTCTAATGAATAATGATGAAGAGTAATGACAACTGAATGCCAATGAAAATCAATGAATAATAATGACCAATGAGTACTAATGATAAATAAATTTTAACAAGATTTAACTGTTATCTCTTCCGATTACCTTTTGTAATGGCAGCGGTGAGCGTGGTTTTGCCGTGGTCAACGTGACCGATGGTGCCAACATTCAGATGGGGTTTATCACGAACGAACGACTTTTTCGCAGTCGAGGGAGCAGCAAACCTCGTCGCGGTCTTCGCAAACCATCGCACGTTACCCTTCTAGAAACAGGATTCTGATATAATGTAGCTGAAACTTAACTTATTTTATTTATTTATTACAGGAATTTTATATACCGCCCCTTCGAGTTTGCGACAGGTAGGGTAATCGGGTAGGTAAACTGCAATGCATAGTATGGTAACACATCGTGGGTTGGATAATTGGTTAGCTACACTGTGATGATTGGCAAGACAATATGCCATAGGTCTGTTGGTTGGGTAGAATATGTTCTTTAACCATACTTGATGAATGTAGATTTAGTAAAGACATGAAACATCATTTACCTCTAATAGTGCAGAGAGCACCTCTGATTAGATATCTCCAAGGGGTACCATATAAATGTTTGATGACATTACACTACATGACTGATGCACATATTAATTGCTTCTCCACACAATTCAGACACACCCTTTGTGACAAACATTTTTTGATCAGAATTTAGGTTGAGACATTAGGCCGTCTAGTCCTTTCGTTAGTTAAACTTTATGTAAGACGTCATGGGCACCTTGCATGGATGCCATTCAGGTAAATTCAACTCCTGTGATAACTTGTGATCATTCAGCTGTGTGTCAGTTAAAATTCAATAAACAAAGATTTTATTATCATTGTTAGACTCGTCACGAGAAAGTGAAATTCACCTGTGACAGAACCTGTGCACATCCAGACACCAGAGGACTTAGTGAAGCTACAAATAAAGGAAAAGTCAAAACTGTATCGGATCAATCGCATCTTTCAACTTCTAAGCGCATAGTATAACCTAATCGGAGGTGCTTCCAGTGTGCAAGACCCATGAGAAAAAATGTTTTAAGACAACAAGTACAGACAACCATAGCACTACAACCATTTCTACAATCGAGACTTTAAGTTTAAGAAAATAGTTTATGTGCCCAACCACAGTGTTGCAATAATTTCTACAACCATTTCCTGTATAATGAGAGGTCGGTTAGGGTCTGGTTAGGCGTCGCGAATGTCAGACAAGGTTGGTGTCGTTTATAGATAGAAGCTAAAAATCTTCGGCCGCGGAAGCAATTCGTCCGTGTGTTGCGTGGCCCAAATTTCTGCCGTAGAAGCACCACTCATGACAACCACTAAAAGGGTGATACATGGGTGCTTAACGTTTCATAAAATTCACAACGGCTTTGAAAATATTTATATGCCGAAAATATTTATATCAATTAATGCGTTACATATCCCTCGAATGCCTTTACTGAATCTGACGGTTGTACGTCATAAATAAAAATGAAGATTTCTGATCTGATGCTACCTCCCGGCACCCACGGAAAAACGGGATGGGACACAAGCTCCACTCACTCTCAACCCAAGACTTGCACCGACAGAGAGAAAAACCATGATTTTCAATCGCATAATTCCTGTGGCCAGGCTTCAGAAACTATAAAAAAATTACCAGATTTGGAATAAAAGCGACTAAAGCTCAACCACAAGGGAGTCGCCATCATGAAACGAGCGTGCGACCTTTTTCACCAAGTCAATGACTTTGCCGGCTGCGTTTCCGTACTATGCTTACCAAGAGTCAAACGTTTTGTAGCGCATTTCTTAGGCGGTTATTTGCCAAAGGTTGCTAATAATTATGATTACTCACCCCTACTGTCGCCTATGATTATTACACCTTAGTAAATACAATCACGATCTGATGCAAGACGCTTGCATCAAAAGTTGTACATATCAAACATTCCACCTGTCAATCCCCCGACCAAAACGACACCCTCCTTAACGGCTGATCTGCCTACGTAGGTTATACTGACTTTCTGGAAACCGGACTCTTGACCTCTCACGGACTGCCCTCTGGAAAATCTCTCTGATTTGATGCAGCGCTCGTGAATAAGCTGATGCACTGCGTCTGGCTTTCAAGTGGCGCTTTAGAAGTTTGGAGATCACGATCGATCACGACACTCGTCGTTTCTTGCTTGTCTGCATTATTGCTTTGACAGATCTAGTCTGCCTGCCTGACTCTCTGGATTTGACCCTCTGCCTATCGATTCTGTTTGATTAAGAGCCTGTGAATAAGCTGGTTCCCGCGACTTCGCTTTTGTGGGCGCTGTAGAAATGCTGAGATTACGATTACGATTAGTTTTTAGATACAGAGGCGTCAATTCCCCTCTGAGTGATATGGAGGCAAATTTCCGGTTCCAAGTGCCAGAAAGGCATGATATTTTCCCCTAAGACGCAAAAAATGTCCCACCCTACCTAAAATTGTAGGCATTTGCCTCCGCCCCCCTATTTGGTCACCCCTGTCTAGATAGGCCTATATAGGCAAGCTAAAGCGTGATTTTATGCCGCAAAAAAGCCGTTAGGTTGGAACATTTTTTACTTTATGCGACCGTGGAAACATTTGTCTTGAACGTTTACTTCCTCCTTTTGCAGTAAACTCTCAGATCGCATGGAGTTGGTCTATCACTGCTACAAGATCGCTGATCTTGCTTTTGCCCAAATCGCAGCGTAGATATGTGCCTAGACCAATATGAGGTTTCCCATTTGACTAGATTAAGCCGCATATCCTCATCTCGCTCCTTGTGCTATGTTGATCGACTTCATCATTTGCCCTCCAGGACAAGCATTGCTCTGGACCAACACTGGGCGTTTGTTGTGGTGGGTCCCTCCATCTGGAATGGTCTTCTTCCCGCACCAGAGACTAAACTATTGACTGGTATTCCCAGGGCCGGAAAAAATAAGGACTATAAAATGTTTTCAGAATTTTATAGGTTTATTGATAAAATAGGCTTTAGACTCACAGTGTTTCTGAAGTTTTTAACAGGATTTTAAATTTTTAACGTACACACAGTCACACACACTGGACACAAATTATAAAATACAATTGAGAAGCACATGAAATTCCCATAGACGCTATCTTACAAACGACGCTAATGATCTGTATCATCACACCCCGTCTGTCTGCCTACAGCCCTACAATGTGGATAAACTAAAAGTCTGAAACCACTACAATTATATTTGGTTTGGTGATAACGTCTTTAACCCTTACGGCCGTCAAATTTTGTCATTCGTAAAGCACACAATTCCTCCTTGTAAAATTCAGCTTTGATTTAGACACCTTTAAATAGCTTTTGTGGAGCGTTATAGATACGATACTGACACTAACTACAGCAGTTTAGTCCGTGACTGACCTGTCTATGGATCCTCAATTTCTTTGCTCAATTTCTATATATTACAGTCACTCACTGTATATTTGATACCAATTTACATGTATAAAAACAAAATAAGATGAGCGTAGAATTGTGGATAGAATTTCCTTCACTTTCTCTATTTAAGTTATCTCCAGCGTTCATCTGCCAGTCTCTTTCTTCCACTATCTATCTGTCTGTCTGTTGCTGTCTGTCTGTCTATCTATCTATCCACCTACCTGTCCGTCGGTCTGTCTGCCTGCCTGTGTGTGTCTCTGTACGTCTGTCGCTCTCTCTCTCTCTCTCTCTCACTCTCTCTGTGCCTGTCTCAATCTCTGTTTAGCTGTCTCTCTCTGTCTGTCTATCAGTCTCTCTGTCTCTTACCCACACACACACACGCACGCACGCACGCATAGACGCACCGCTGCTGACCCGTGTGGTGGTGGTGGTGGTGGTGGTGGTGGTGGTGGTGGTGTGGGTGAGTGGTGGTGGTGGTGTGGGTAGTGGTGGTGGTGGTGTGGGTAGTGGTGGTGGTGGTGTGTCTGGCCATGTGTTGTGTGTTTAATGGTTTCCGTCATCGAGCGATGGAAAGCAACGTTTGATGAATGGCTCCGTTGATTGGTCGACTGTTCAACGTCGAATCTTCCTCAGCCGTAAAAGAAGAAGAAGAAGAGGTAGACGACGGAGAGGAGGAGGAGGATGAAGGCATATCTTCCCTCTTCAGCTCCAAATTGATACCTGAGGAGTATCCGAAACGAACTCGACAGACCGCTGGACCTGCATTCCATACACACCTATAACCAGCATTTTACCGAACTCTCGCATATATATATATATATATATATATTCATGTTCGCGTTTGATATGCATGTGTACATATAAACGAGTATATATATATATATATATATATATATATGTGTATATATATATATGTATATATATATATATATATGTGTGTGTGTGTGTGTGTGTGTGTGTGTTTTGTGGGTATATATATGTAAATATATTACGTAATAATGTAATGTAATGTACAGGTGCAGTTTTATATAGCGCCACTCAAATCATCCTAATCATAACTCTTGTACGTATGTATTTATGTTGACCTTTTGTCTGTATGTATGCATACGTTTGTTTCCATGTATTTGGGATCGTGTTCCCGCCTAGACTACTGCGACTCACTTCAAATTGGCATCGAGACACAGCGTCTTTTCCCCTTTAATCGGTCTTAAATGCTTCAGTTAGGCCTAGGACCCCGGGATATAAAGGCCTATCATGGAGTCGCACGGAGGTTCATAGCCCGATTTACTTGGTGCGTACATACCTCTGCATATATAGGACTACTTGAAGTCTTGCGCACGGAGGTTCATAGCCCGATTTACTTGGTGCGTACATACCTCTGCATATATAGGACTACTTGAAGTCTTGCGCTGGCTTCCTGTCACTGCGCGAATCCTCTGCAAGATATCTTTCTAGTTTCTAGCCTAGCTGAGCAGTGCCTCTATAGATATATCTCTCTGACTATTTCTGAAAGCCATTATCTGCAACTTCATCTCGTTCTTTGCGCTCTAGGCCTATTTATCGTCTTGATAATTTTGTTCCCAGGACTAACACTGCCTTGGCCCAACACCGGTCGTTTCCTCTTGTGGGTCCATGTACCTGGAATAACCTTATTCCAGCATTAAGGACTAAACTATTGACTGGATTCTCTCCATCGACTTCTAGCTCTTTAAAGGCGTTCCTATTTCCTCCGAGGTTTCCGTGCTGGGAGCACCTCTGAATAGTTATTCTGTTATTCTAAAGATACGATACGATTCAAATATATGTGTGCAATTCAATGTTTTCGAATGTGATTTTAGCTGAACGCACAAAGGCGACGACATCAATGGATGGAGAAACGCACGGCTTCGTGAGCCCAACGGAATGCAGCATAACGCAGTCAACAATGTGGACTTTCCGAACAGGCTGTATCCCTGTGTTTTGACGATTCCATCGAGCGCCAGAGGGAGGCACGAAGGCGTTGACGGCGAGTGCCGGGAGGATGTCCAGCTTTCTTCAGACGGTCTATTAGCGCCCTCTGTTTCCAAGTGTTTCCTTCGACGGCCCTCCTATTCGCAAAAACAATTACGAATATTTATCTAATCATCTTCGACGCCTATCAACACGATTCCTCCTTCCCCTTCCAGCCCTCTCGCTCTGGTCTCGCGAGATTTCGTCCGATTGGTGCGCTGGGCTCGTTCTTCTCTGATGCTAAGATAACGGAGTGAAATGGTTTTCAATGACGGACGGTTTATTAAACACTCTGTCTAAACAAACTCAGGTAGTAGATCACAAGGAAGATATTATTATTTCAATATATTATATGATCTCTTGCATACACGATGTGTATACAGAAAAACATCAGTGCAGATATCATAAGGCTGAAGATGTTATAACGACTAATATTAATCGATAAATCGTCAATAATTTTATTCGCATTTACTAAAGAATTTTTATTTCATTTCTCGGTAGATCTGCCGACTGAAATTTCGGACCCTACATAGAGGAATTTCGGGTCTCTAGGCAGAGGAATTAAGGACCCCATATGTAGAGAAGCTTCGGGCTCCATTACCTGAGATACTACGAGCCCCTAGGCCGAGAAACTCCGGGGCCATTGGCAGAGAAATTCCGGGACTCTGGGCAAAGAAATTGAGGATCCATAGACAGGTCAGTCACGGACTAAACTGCTGTAGTTAGTGTCAGTATCGTACCTGTAGATCTACATAGCGCCTATCACAGAATAACTATTCAAGGGCGCTCTCAGCAGTCAGCACGGAGACCTCGGGGAAAAGAAACGTCTTAAAACGTGAGAAGCCGATGGAGAGAAGCCAGTCGTTAGTGATGGAGGAAGGTCATTCCAGCTAGTTATCAGTAATACTATATTTAACAAGGCACAAATCATGAACTTCTGCAGCGCTATAGTCGTCTAGTCTGTCGTTAACATATTTAAATAACATCATATACTATATTTTTGTAGTATACGGTTGAGCTAATCGTGTCATGTCTTCTAACTTCTATGCACAACTTAAACAATGGTTACATGCAATATGGAGTTGTGTACAACATCAATAGTAAATTTAGCACATAGCTCTAAATAAGTCAACGCAATGCGTATCATTGGTTTTTCAGTAGGTTACCTGAATTTCACGCTTGGAAGAATCATTATCATCCGTAAAAACAGGATATTTGCAATTTTTATTGAATTTTACGCATAAAGTTCGCCGTTTCACGCTTCTTTGTAATTTTTTACAAGATAACTATATCTCTCTCCCTATATATATACAAATATATATCACATAAATGCATAGGCCATACATACATA
Organism: Bimastos eiseni; assembly: GCA_959347315.1. Classification (NCBI taxonomy): domain Eukaryota; kingdom Metazoa; phylum Annelida; class Clitellata; order Crassiclitellata; family Lumbricidae; genus Bimastos; species Bimastos eiseni. Next base: position 28,536,672 of record OY365817.1, read on the forward strand.
CATACATACATACATACATACATACATACATACATACATACATACATACATACATACATACATACATATGCGTAAATCACGCGTGTGCTACTATATCAAAGTTGTTTATAATCGTCAAATGCGGTGGATATATACTTATAAAGTAATACGAAAGATATATAGCAGGTGGAGGAAGAGTAGTAGGAGGAGGAGGAAGTGTTGGATTGTATACACAGAGGATGCTCTCTCCGGATGATCAGCAGCATAAACGATGCATCAATGGCAGATATTTTGGCTCCGGTCGCCAGATGGCGATTGATGGCGTTTTATGGCGGGAATCGTCCATCTGTATCCTGGGTGGTCCGCAACAAAGGATTTGTGTGTGTGTGGGGGGGTGGGTGCGTATGCAACCTGTATCATACGAACATTGCATTGCATTGCATATGATGTGTGTATATGTATGTGTGTATATGTATGTGTGTATGACGTGTGTGTGTGTATGTATGTATGTATCAATGTTTGTGTATGTAGGTGTGTAAGTATGTACACACAACTAATAGTACTATGGCTGCTACTACTACTAATACAGATGCTTCTACAGCTATTACTGCTGCTACTACTACGACTACTTCCCCCACTACTACTACTGCTGATAACTATAGCAATATTAAAAATAATAATAGCAGTAACAGTAATAATATAATAATTGATAAAAATAGTTATGATAATAGCAAAAACAATGATAACTGTAATAATAAAAAATACGTTTCCTGCTCTCACTAAACCTGGTTTGAACAGCTCACAAGAAACGTTTTGTTTAGATAATTCCATTTTATCTGTAGAAGATAAATCTCAACGCTATCTGCTCTATTAACATCATCTGTAAGGAGATGTTCATCGGCATTTGTAAACAACGATCCTATCAGTTGACCTGTGACACAAATGAAGAAATTTATTGGCCAGATGTCGCTAGGCTCTCCTCACAAACGATGTCCAGAACTGACGTTGAAAATGTATCTGTGCGCCAACTTTAATTTAGACATTGGCGACGTCACTTTTGTCTGGGACCGGTATGTACAGTGTGGGTGGAAAAAATATCATCGAAAGAAATTGAATTATATCTAAGGTTTATATGTAATTACATTGATGATGATAATGATGACGATGATAATATAGTCATTTTAAGTTTTAACTAAGCATTGCTCAGGAAATAAATATTGGCCTATTCACCAGCATAAATTTATCTGTTGCTACACAAATGGTAGATGGTTCATTAGTGAAATAGCAGATGTATCCCTACACTTAATAATTCATTATGAAAAACTCCTAGAAAAGGCTTAAGAGAATTGAGAGAACGACTTGAAAAAATTCACTTTCTTGTGTTTATATTTAGGGCTTCAATACTTGATGCCTATTTTAGACCTAGGTGTAAGTAAGTAGATAAGTATTTTATTGAAACGCCTGCAAGCGAACTGCGGGAACATCAAATATGTACAATGAATGAAAGTACAATTACAAAATGATCAAAATAAGCAATTACGAAACAAAGTAACGTTCTTGAGTTGTGAGAGAGTAACAGAGAATTAAAGGACAAGCAATCGGAATTACGATACGAATAGAACGGGTGATATGAATATTAGTTTTGATGGGAATCTTTTCAAGGTTCTTAACGTTTGGTGGAATCTCCTATATACTCGGCCACTTATTCAGCGCATAATAGGAACGAACATATTTGCATAATGTATGAATGATTTTTACATACTAAATTTATTTGCTTTTAACGTCCTTTGAGTTGCGAGAGAATAAATCTCTTTCCAAGTTCAATCTTTTCAGTATATATATATATATTTACATGCAAATATATATATATATATATTCAGTATTATATATATATTTAGTATATATATATATATATATATATATATATATATAGGGGTGTGTTGGTGTATGCGCGTAAGGTGGCTGCTGATGTTGGTGTCATCTTTCAGTCTTTCAGAGGAGAGATGAAGATGGAGACGTCTGCCTCCGCCGCCGTATAGCATCGTGTGTGATGCGGTAGCGATGGCAGCATCTTCCATAAGCATCCGCATCATAGAGAGAGAGGCTCGGCTGCTGATGTTGCGCAGAGCCACTCGGTCGGTGCCAATGTGAGGAGGGAGGGAGGAGGGCGAGAGCGACGATGGATGGAAGCCAATTAACAGGTTAAACGACCTGTATGCCAGCATCAGCAACAAATTTATACGGAGATACTTACGCGTCTATTATATACACACAGAGTTACATCTGCCCCTGCAACTGATCGTGGCTGAGGGTTTTACCCTCCCCATGGCAAAGATCAAACTCAGTTGTGATAAAAACGGCCTTAGACATTAACAAAGCTTTCAAGGACCTTTGGGGTTCCACGGGTGAAACGTTAACTCTGGAACAGATGCAATACTGAAGGATCAGCATCGACTTATGCCTAGCAGTATTGTATCACATTGTATTTATATATTTATATAGCGCCTCTCAAGGTTAGCTTAATCAGAGGCGCTCGCAGTGAGAAAGACCCTGCGAGATAAAAATGTATTAAGAATACTGGCAGAGACAGAAAGCACTCCGGTTAAAATCAAAGAGAGAATAGGAGATAAGATTTCATTAAACAAAATTAAACATGTACTTCTTAAGCTTCAAACGAAAACCATTTGAATTGAGGAAAAGATTGAACATTTTAGATTTTAAAGATAAATTTTAAAAATATGAGTGATCCTGGTTTAACAAGTCTAAAAACGGTCATCGCCGTGTGGAACAGGCAAGGAGGACGAATCCAGTCTTAACCAAGGACTAAGACGGTTTTTTTTACCATAGCACATAAACGACTCCCAACCGTAAAAACGTTCTTACCAGGTTTGATCTGTACTCCATCCTAGCTGAGTTCAATTTTATTAACAATCGCTAACCTCTGCTCCACACCCTCAGTGGGTGGCTAGCAACTCCCCTTAGGTGGTAAAGGGCATTTTTAATAGAGACAAAGACAGGGATAGACACAGAGCGGACACAAGCGAGACAGGCAGACAAAGAGAGATAGACAGAGAGACAGACTGATTGGTAAATCCGGCCTTGTGCTTCTCATGGCTGCAGACGGGCATACATACTGACAAAAAGACAGATACAAATTCACAGAAACGTTAAAAGAGAGACAGAGGGATAGTGGGACAAAAACGAGTCGGACAGACAGAAAGACACAGACACAAACAGAGATGTAGGCAGATATACATAGAGAGCGGAACAGACAATAATAGAGAGAGAGTGAGTCAGCCAGTGCTCCCTATGACTGCGTCCATTCACCCATATATGTGTTCCATCTAACTAGGTGCAGAGCGATCGCTTACCTCCGACCGATCATAGATCTTAATTACCCCCAGCGATTGCCCTTAATTACCCTCGCAGTAGTAGCATATTCACAGGTATATCCGATCTCCACAACACAAGAGAAGCACTCACGTGAGTGGCATCGTTTATCGTCGCATTAACTCTTCTCACGCCTTCATCTCCTTTGCCTCTGAATCAGGCACAAATGCCGTCGATGATGCCTTTGCTATCAGACCACTTTGCCGCAGCTTACCACCTGGTCATAAATTACCACTTGGGCATCAGTTACTACTTGGGCATCAGTTGTACCACTTGGCAATCTCCAGCCATTAACTGCGTACATCAGACGAGGTATTTTCAATGTTGGATCACCGACGAAAAGTAGCCGACCACACACGCTCACATGATAGTCATGGACTATTGTGATTATTATTATTAAAGTGATTCACAAACACATGGTCAAAATAGATAATTCAAGATAGAAATCAAAGCATCCTCCAAGTTTGTTAGACCTATTAATAGCATTATTGAGACTTCGGCTTCTAATTCCGATCGGAAGGCGATGCTTACGGACTGCCTTGCTTTGCCCAATATCAGTAAATTGACATTAACTGTAGAAGTTAATGATTATGTCTAAAGTGCGTTCTCGTACAAATGTATTTAATTTTGAAATAAATCAAATCTTACTGTAATTTGACAACACATGTGAAATTCTAACAATTGGTGAGTTTGAAGTACTTTGAACTTTACACATTTCAGTTGGTTTAAAGTATTGAAACTATCCAGTAATAAAATAAAGATCATTCGATTCGTGAATGTCGATTGTTCTTGTCTTAAGACTTCAACACTCGTTACGCACTGAAAACTCTACAAACTTCAAGCCTTTGCAGTTCCTGCATCAACAGCAGACTTCATTGTTGTGTGAGTCGGTACAGCTTGTATATTTGTTTCACCCGATTGGAGAAGAAACTGGTTCTTCCTTTTCAATGGTAATAATTCGGCTGAATTATACGAACAGCCTCACTTCCCTCTCGGCCACACTCAATTTCTGAATTATCCCTCTATCTTGCTAGTAATCGTCAATCTAGATCCATATCTGTGGTGGAAATGCATTATAAAGAGAATAACAAATCTTGAGGTGTTACCTTAGTGTCAGTTTGCACTGCATTGCAACATCACTTACTCACCATATGGGCAAGTCCCCTCCTTCAAAATTGCAGCATCACCTCTCACCTATCTTCCATCTTTCCTCAAACTTTGCAGTAACTCTGTCGACAATCTTCAATTTAGATGTTAGAGGAAGTTCATCTGAGAACATTGCCAAACCAGAAGCCTCATCTGAAAGGTGTCACAAGTTGCTTTCTGGGTCCTTCCTGTCAAAACGCAGATCACACGATCAATTGACAAACTTTTCCTAGATCTACCGTAAGTCACAGATCTTGTCCAGGAGTTTCAAAACAAATTAGGCGTTTTGTACAATTCTTTATATAAATAAGGACAAAACATTGCAAACATCAATAAATGTGAGTTTCTTTCATTTTCGTTAGATAAAGTCAGGTCTACATGTAATCACGTTGTGGCAAATGTTGGACCAAGTATATTATGGCATCAAATTTAACGGCGAATGTTATCATATGGTGAAGTTTAGCAACGCCAGCGATTGGAATAAAAAGCTGACATTTTCCTTCAAGAAATATACTATAATTGACAGTTGTAATAAGCTGAGAGCGTGCCCTCCATTCAAGCATGAAATTAATTTTTTGGCAACTATACTGCAATTGACACTGTCCATTTACACCGACCATTGACACGTTCCATTGACACCCTCTTTCGACATCAATTTTTGACACCCTCCATTGACCCCTTCTTTCAACGACCTCTTTCGACAGCTTCTTTTGACAGCCTCTTTTGACCCTCTCCATTGACACCCTTTTTTGACACCCTCCATAGACACCCTCTTTTGACATCCTCTTTGACACCACCCATTGACATCCTCTTTTGACATCCTCTTTTGACAATCTCTATTGACATCATCTTTTAGCGCTGTATTTTGTCATCCCATGCATTGACACCCCTTTTGACAACCTCCGTTGATTGGCTTCATTGACAGCCTCTGCTGCCCACATCATTTACTCCATCTTTTGACACCTTCCATTGACACCCTCCATTTACACCCTGTTTTGACTCCCCATTTGACACACTCTGCTGGCACCCTCTTTATCGCCATCCTTCAATTTCTTATATCTCTAGAATATGTTAATGCTGCACATAATGTCTCTCCATCTGTCTCTCCATCCGTCTGTCCGTCTGTCCGTCTGTCTGTCCGTCTGTTCGTCCTGAGTACATTTCATGTTTCATGTCTACGATGTAATTCTACACGAACATAATCCTACATTAGACGATGTAACTACAATGTGCGCAGTGGAAAGATGGATATCTCTTTCATTATATTATTATCGTCTGGTTTATCTCCGCTGTTTTCCACCAGACCGTCTGTCTGTCTGTCTATCTGCATGTCTGTCTGTCAGTCTCACTGTCACTCTCAGTCTGTGTATCCTTCTTTGACTGTCTCTATAGTTTTCATCGTCCTCGTCACTCCATCTGCTCTCTGGACCTCTTCTTAATCCCTTCCCTGATATACAAGCATACATACATGCAAACATACATACATACATGCATACATACATACATACATGCAAACATACATACATACATACATACAAACATACATACATACAAACATACATACATACATGCATACATACATACATACATGCAAACATACATACATACATACATACAAACATACATACATACAAACATACATACATACATGCATACATACATACATGCAAACATACATACATACATACATACAAACATACATACATACAAACATACATGCATACATACATACATACATGCATACATACATACATACATGCATACATACATGCATACATACATGCATACAATATATATATAATATATATATGTAAGTATGTATTTGTATCAATATATGAAAGAGTGTACGGTGCGTATAGTTTGGTGTGTTTTATGTCATAGTTTGTCCTGTCAAGGGGATTATAATACATCGCGCATCCATCCGATGTATAACCTGGGCGCTTACATTCCGATTCCTTCCTTCTCTCACTCTCCGAAGATCTTCCCGCATCTCCAGCCTCAGCAACTGATGCCATTGGTCGCCTCTACAGGATGCTGCTGGCTGCTGGCTGCTTGCGTCTCGAAGGCGCCAAACACCTTGAAGCGGTGGCTGCTGTAACCTCATCTTCGCCCTGAGAAGAGCTCTCGCTTCATGCAAAGTTGCAGACACCTGTGTGTGTTGGCTTTGGTAGGGAATGTATACATGCGTTGAACAATGCCTTCGGGTTTACAACTTGAGTCTCGTTGCGTGAAAGTTTGCTTCCGCGGATTAATATAACGTAGTTCGGAATTCGGAGATTCATAATTTCTTATGGATTTGACTGGCGGAGGAGTTTAATGACTTTAGAATGGTATGAGAAATTCTATCATAGGTTTCGTTGTGATGATCTGCCATGCAAGAAAAATGTCTTCACGAGGGTTTGCGAATTGATTCCGATGTCTCCTCTGGTCTATCTTTATTTGTCTTTGGCAACCGAACCCGCATCTCCTGTGATCATATCTGGAGAGTCCTTTGACACGACCATCCGCTCGTGAATAACCTTGTGCCCTGCGATGAGATTCAAGTAACACACGAGTGAGGAATCGTTGTGGCTTTCGCTATGGTTCGTCCCGAAGCGACCGTCGATTTGTGATTACGGTGATAGATAAGTTGTAGAATTATATTAGTTCAAAGGATTTGGTTATTCAGTGAAACCACAGAATCGGAATCATTTGATTGAAATTGATCAATAAGAAACCGATTAGATGGATTATAGCGATCCCCAGGATCTCAGGGTCGTAGGTTCGAGTCTTGGTTCCGTCACCTTGTCTACGAAAATGCCATCACGTGACGCTTCTCGTACCCTTCTCGAATATCCTCGGTCCAAGTCACACCCTCTTGTGATTCTCAACGACTGTCTGTTCTCTCAGAGGGACAAGTCATCGCCAGCCGAGGACAACGGATACTTAACAAACAGGGTCAACTTACCGTCTTCTAGGGACAGCCTACCGTATGGTAAGGACAGCCTACCGTCTAGAGAGGACAACTTACCGTCGTCAAAGGACCACTCACGGTCTGCTAAGGACAGCTTATCGCCTGCCATGGACAACTTACCGTCTGCTGAGGAGAAATTTCTGTCTACTAAGGACGAAATAGCGTCCATTGAGATCAACCTACCGTGTACTAAGGACAATTTACCGTCTGCTAAGGACAATTTACCGTCTGCTAAGGACAATTTGCCGTCTGCTAAGGACGACTTTATGGACAGTCTCCCGTCGACAAATGCTGAAATATCGTCACCTGTGGACAGATTGTCGTCTGCCGTTAAAAACCCACCTAAACTCTCATTTGGTATCAGTACAATCCTATCCGAGGACAATCGTGGGGCAAAACATCGCTCCGTAGGTCAGCCCCTTCAGGTTGTCGTGGGTCTACAGCCGGGAGGGCTGTTCGCCTCCCACCCTATCTTCGGCTACGTGACCCAGGTGGGAAGGAGCCCCTCCGGACCTGATCGAGAGCTGACTACAGGGTACCTCAAGTCGACGCTCAGTCCGTCCTTTCTCTCAGGAATTATCAATCTATCTTCGAAACAGAATGGTAACATCCCTCCGAATAAACTGTCAGGGCTTGTTGGTCCAGCGATTTTTCCATGGATGCAGGAAAGAAAGGAACGACTGTGTGCGTACATCATTGCTGTTATGATTGTTTTATTATTATTATTATTATTTATTATTATTATTATTATTATTATTTAATATTATTATTATTATTATTATTATTATCAACACCCAGCCGCTTCTCGAGTAAAAAAATAATGAAGATATGCATATGAAGCTTTGAAGTCGAGTGTAAGAACTCAGAAAGGATTATGCGAAGGTCATGAATTTGCATGAAGCAGGAGGGGAAGATAGGAGATGGTGGTATTGACTCTATCTTATGTTTCGATTGTTCCCTGTCTTATTGACAATACTTATACTTAAAAGAGGTGTTTATAGAACCGCCCGTCGATGTTCAACGTTAAACGACATCTCATGGCTACCAGAGTCGTTGATATAATTAGATGAACGTTGAACTCCACAAGAATGGAAAAAAGGATAAAGATAGATCATATCTACCCTGGATTGATTATCTGAATGAAGAAATAACAGCAGTAGGGCATAAGCAATAAGGTAGAAGTGAACATGACAAATGACCAAGAAAGCTATGATAATGGAGCCATTTATTCGCATCCACCACCGCCATATGAATGAATTCGACAAGCCTGTATTAAGGAGGAGATCGACTCTAATGATCTTTGTTAACACACAGTCTCGTTAAAGCGCTACAAACCGTATTTATATAATGTATGGCATATATTATACATATCAGAATCACGCTTTAAACATCAAAACAATGTCGTGATGAAATCTTTAATATCTTCCCTCTTCTGTTTCTTAGCAACGCGTCGAATCGGTCATCCGTATCAGACTCGAACTCCCCCGAAGCGGAAGAAGCCTCGAACGTCCTTCACCCGCGTCCAGGTGGTAGAGTTGGAGAAGAGGTTCCAACGTCAGAAGTACCTCGCCTCCGCCGAGCGATCTACTCTCGCAAGAGGGCTAAAGATGACGGACGCCCAGGTCAAGACATGGTTCCAGAACCGAAGAACCAAATGGAGGTCGGTGGATGCGGATATAGCCTGATAGCGGATTACGGAAGTTTTGCGTCCTGTTATAATTTATAGCTAATGATGATACCTAAAAGGGGTGTGTATGGAAATGCTTAACCACTTCACCGTGCAAACGCTCGGATAAATACAGCCTGATGGAGAGCCTGTTGGACTGTCGATCGATGTATTCTTAGCTTGGTTGGTTGTTGCAGTTTAACGACACTGTGTGATATCAGTTAAGGTTCATCAGCGTCGCCCTCCTCCTTGAACAAGGCATTGGACTGGCACTGCTAGACTGCAGGCAGTGGAGGAGTTAAACTGAAACAGGCTAGTTAGTTGGTTGCAGTTTAATGACACTGTGTGATAACGAAGCTTATTAGCGTCGCCCTCCTCCTTTATCCAGGCTTGAGACTAGCCCTGCGCGAGATTTTGCACAGGAGGAGTTAATCAATCAGTTTGCGACAAATATAATTATCTACGCCCTCTTTCTTCATCAAAGCTTGGGACTGGCGCTTCCACAATATAGACACAGTTAATGTAAGGTATTTGATCAATTCCCATTTACGGACATTACAGTGTCATAAGAAAGATAATTATCGTTGCCCTCCTCCTTTCGTTTTGGACTGGCACTTCTTGTTTTCCTTTCGTAGGCGACAGACGGCTGAAGAGAGGGAGGCAGAGCGACAGGCAGCCAATCGCTTCATGCTCAGCCTCCAGTCGGAGGTGAGCAAAGGAGCGAGTTACAGCGCTCCAGATCCGCTCTGCGTCAACAACGCCTCGCTCTACGCACTGCAGAATCTGCAGCCGTGGATGGACGACTCCTGTAGTCGATCCTCTGCCTCCTCCTCCTCATCCTCGCCGTCGTCATCCTCATCGTCGGCATCCTCCTCCTCCTCCTCTTCGCGAACTTCGTCCAATCGCTCCACTCTCCAGGATCGACATTCGACCTTAAAGTCACCTTGACCTTGACGTCCCCTTGACCGTGATCGAACAATGCCCTTGGCGTCACATAGACCGTGGCGAAACTTTGATCGTGAAATCATCATGACCGTGACGTCACCTTAACCTTGATATTGCATAGACCTTGACATCACTTTGTCCTCGATACTGCCTTGACCTTGACCTTGACATAATCTTGACCTGAACGTCATTTCAATCATGACCGCGCGTTGCTCTTGGCTTCACCTTGACGCTAGTGGTACTTTGACCTTGACATGGCCTTGATCTTGACGTCACCTGACCTTGCCGTGATCTTCAGCAGTGATTGTGCTTCCTTGGAGGGCGAGGACAGACAGCTTTTCAACCCCCTCGAGTGCTTCATGAAGTGAAATGCGACACCTAGTGTGGTCTGCGTGCATAGGGGTATACGCGTGCATAGGGTATGATACACTACCCCATGTTCATAAAAACAGTCGATGTGGTAACGGGCAGTGAAATGCACCGGACGCTACTCATTCATTAAGCGCCACTATGTAACGACGAAGTGCCAATAGATGGAGCTGAACGATTGAGAGCGAATTGAATGACATTGCAATGGTCATTGTCATTATCAATCGCAATTAATCGAATTGTTGAGTTGGGCAAAGAACGTTGGAAACGATGCATTGATTAACCCTTTATATGTTTGTGGGGTAATAGTGGACTACCCCGTGTTCGTAAAAACAAGAATGTGCCTTGAATTTGATCAATTGGTTCTAATGCTAATAATAATAATCTTGATTATCATGATTATTCGCTTTTTTATTCTTTTTGGATTTTAATCTAACTGGTTCATAACAAGTTCATAACAACAGGAGCTTAATATATGCGACAATGCATTTTCAGTGGAATATAATAATTACATTTACTAGAAGGGACAGCGTCGTTAAACAACAAGTAATTGACCAGAAGGGTATTTGCTTAAACACCTTTTATTGTCTGCTTCATAATTCTTATAACTTCGCCGTCGATTCAAATTTCGTTGTGACGCTGCAATCGCTAGAAATTAAACAACTCAGAAACAAATGATTATAAAAAAATAGAAGGGTGCTTTTCTGTTACTCAGCGTCGTTAAACAATCTGTCAAGCGCGCTTTTTTTATCCAACTATCCATCCATTTTAAATCGTCATACACCACTTTTTAGCTCGATATTTGCTCTATAAGTAAATCAGAACATTAAACGCATTTATTGTTACCAACTTCGTCCCTAAAAATGCATGTACATGACACCGAAACTGATTATATTAACCTGAAACGAATGTAATGGAATGTAACACTTATATAGCGCCACTCAATTCAGAGGCGCTCACGACCCAATACATTGCTAAAGAGAAAAAGGAAAGTCTTCGAGCGCTTCCTGAAGGCAGCAATAGAGTGACAGAGAGCAGATCCTTCCGAAGAGGAAGGGGAGGCTGTTCCATCTGGTGAAGCCCACGTAGACAAAGCTCCTGGATTGGGCCATGGCAGAGTGCATGCGGGGAACCACCAGAATTTCGCGGGCAGATGAACAAAAGACAAAGAAAACTGAACTGGTATACTTAAAAAATTTAAATTATGTCAATGGACTCTGCAGTACATGTCCTGTATTGAGAGTCTAATGGAATTCATTATGCGTACTCATTATGGCGTAGACTCGCAGTATGCGTGCGCCATAATGCGCGCAATATAATTAGGGTTAAGTATATGAATATGTATAATAGCCTACTACATAAACATACATAATATACATCAGTGCATACACCTATTTATACTCAGGGGCTCATAGAGGGGGCCAGAGGGGCAGAATCCCAGAGGTGTGGCGACATTTAAAGGCCCATGAGATGTCGCTAGACACTGGGTGAGCGGCGAGCAGATGAGGAAGCTGTGATAAAACAATTGTTGTCTTTACACGCCAATGGTCTTATTTACAAGAACGCGTCGTTAAACACTTGTGCACACGTACGCAATTAACGGTCCCTTTATCAGCGGGAGGAATGAACTGTCTTAGGTAGCGACATCATTTTCTTGGCCTCGGCATACGTCTCATATTTCATGGTCAGTGTACTCATGGAAGGCGACTTGGCTGCTGGGCGCGGGTGAAGCAGAAATCTCACCAAAATTACTTCCATGGTGGGGTTTGAACCATTGACCTCTCGGTTGAGAGTTCAGCATGTTCACCAGTAGACCACTGTGCAGTAACAGAGCGATAATATTTTAAGGTCAGTGTTGCCTCTAACGTTGAGGAAGTGGCATCAATAAGCAGGCATTCGTAACTGCGCGCATTTAGGACATAATGTCTCTCTGGGGATTGGGATGATCTGGTCTTCCATCTGATTATGGATTATAGGCGATGGATGGATGGATGAAAGAAGTCGGCTCTGTGGACGAATAATTCTCCGATTAATTAAATGAATTTGGAAAGACAGAATCCAGGTCTCTGATATTTCCAGAACGGTGTCCAATAATGGAATGCAGTTTATAAGCAATGGACACGATGCTGGTCATCTTGACATCTATGCAATTAAAGGCCTATTATTATTGTTGTTATTATTATTCTTATTATTGTTGTTCCAATAATAATAGTAATAGTAATAATGATAATAAAAGTGATAATTATAATAAAAATGATTATTATAATGCTGTTGTTGTTATTGTTGCTGCGGTAGTGTTTGCGATAGGCGTTTCTATGCATCGTTATCGTAATAGTTATCTTCAAATTTTAAACTACAACTTCCTACATGTCTGAACATTTGATATCCTAGGAGCGTTTTAATGATCTAAATAAATCCATTAATAATTTACCTTCAAGAACCAGTAAGTAGAAATAACTTATTAGTAAAAAATTAGATATTTTTTGTTGTTATTGAAGCTGGTCAAATAAAAATAAAAATTTCATAATTACGGACATCATTAACTTCGCTAATATTCCCTATCTAATTAACAAATTGTCAAAATCTTAATTGCCAATCACTGCTCTCCACGTCTGCGTAATATATTCGGCTCCTCTTACTCACCTTTATATCGTAAACAACCGGTTTATATATTTCATTTGGATCGGATTAAAGAACAAAAATACAAATCCCTTGACGTAAACACTCACTCATTTGTCCACTACGTTGCAATGTCCGTAAAATATGCTCACTTATATATTACGGAAATAACTATAGTACAGTTTTATCACTTCGGATATTGCTAGTGTTAATGCACTTGGTGCAAACTGGACAGTAAGCTCACATTTCAATCGCCAATTGTTCTGTTCCTTCACCATCATTGCCAATCATTCAGCATCAACTGCCCGACGTTACGCTATCTAAAACGGCAGTCCCAAGCCTAAATACAGGAGAAGGGCGACGCAAATGATTTTCGTAATCACATGATGTTGATAAACGGATGCTACTTTAAAATAAATAAGGTTTGTTGCAGACGCCCTTAATGATCGTTAGACGTACTGATTCGCAAGCACGCAATGTTTCGTGCTAAACTAGTCTTACCCTTTATTTATACACCTTTGAAAAGCTTTATGGCCGCGCTATATATAAATATTCCGTTTTCCGAGAATGGAGTGAATCTTCACATTTCGAGAGTACGTTAAGACCCTATTCAATGCTTCGTGATTTATAGGTCGAGGATATCCAACGGAAGTTTGTAATAATTATGTGTCGTGAGGGTTGGTTAGAGTCAGGTTAGGCGTTGTGAAGGTCGTTTTGGGTCAGGGTTAAGATTATTGTCGTTTTTAGCCATCTGCGAAAAAATAATGTTTGTATAGGGTGTTGACATGCTCCAGTAATATCGTCAGTTATATGAGTCTACACTACTGCAACTAACGTATGCACGGTCTCATATCAGACACAATATAACTGCCAAGAAGTATATGAAGAACTTGTCATACACTGTATCCCACTAACGATGACAATTTTTGTTTTGGTTAGAAGCGCCTAAAAATAGATATCCTGAGACTGTGCGTATGATGGGTGCTGTAGAGACGCTGGACATTTACTCTCTTGTAAGAGAGTAGTTTTCAGCGTCTCCTCAGAACCTGTTAGTCTATTTCTATTTCTTCTAACTTAAGTGAAACTAGCAATCTCACTGAATGACGTAATATATGACTATATTTATTACGCAGGATTCACCGAATGGAGAGGTGCAGATAAATTCGAAGTGGATGGATAAAACCAGGGTTTAACGTCAGCTTATGACAACAGAGGCCGTTGTCGTCGACAGAAATTTGCTTGGAATATTACAGCACTTGCAGTTTTTTTAATTTTTTTATGATTATGCGCTGAAGACTATTATTTTTATGGTTACCATAATTCAAAGTACTGTGGTCAGACATATATAAAGCCTGCGAACAGCCTATTTAAAGGTGTCTATACGGAGCTGACCATATTTTCTGTGATTATTGATTTAAACTTCCGGCTTCTTATATTAAAAACACGCATTCTCTATTTTTGATAAAACGACTTTGGGAAATTTACAACAAATGCAAAGGAAGTCGTCATCATGACACGACCTTGGATGCAGCAGTAAGACACTCAGAGGTAATTCATTTTGAGATTGAGAATTACCGGAAGGAGAGGAGGGAGAGGGATGATCCAAAGCTAAACCTATTTATCACCTTCTGCTGTATCTCTTCACAGGTCATTGAATTTTACTAAAAACCGAAAACACTGTCTTATGACGCATAATACCCCATTCACAAATGCTATCCAAGT
>OY365817.1:28551660-28590096 GCA_959347315.1 Bimastos eiseni
GTTTATGAACAATGGAAATATGCAGCTTGACATAATTTCATAAAACGCATTATATTTTATATGATACATTGTATCTAGGTGGCATAATATTATACGCTTACAGCAGCGGCGAGACAGGAAAGGAACATATGGGTTTGTCCAATCATTTTTCCCGTACGACAAATCAAGTTTTCTAGTAGGTAGTTGCAGTTTAATGACACTGTGATAAAGATCATTGGCGTCGCCTCCATTTTTGTTTTGTCTTGGGACTAGCGCTGATGTTCATAAGTATATATAGCATCGCCTGCCACCGTGAAAAAGGTGTCTTAAGTGAACGCTCCATCTGATTGGTTGGTTGCTATTTAACAACCCTGCGTCAGATCTGTCAATAGTGACAATAAAATAATCACTTTAATAGTAATAACACCATGTTATGCCAGTCCAAAGCCTGCATAAAGGGGAGGTCGATGACAGTGATCTTTGAAACTAATATTGCCGGTAATATTGTCAACAGAAAATATAAGTATCTGAAATGAGCAACTATAGATGCGATATCTATATAAACTTAGAATTATCGAATAGCTTCGCATGTGACCCTTACTTCAAATACTCTGCCATTGGTTCAAGATTATTATTTCGTGAGGAATTCTTATATATCAGTGCGTGAAGTGGGCTTCGAACGAATTCACGTGTAACCCTGTCGCAAAATACTGGTGAAAGTTTTGCCATTGCAATACAGTTTCCGAGTAGGTCTATTGTTAATGATTGCCCTGTTAAACACCTGTTTAACGTTGATGACCGATACAATAATTACACAGTTGGACCGAGACAAAACAACATTGCGCCTCCTTTCAAAGCAAAGTGGGCAACTAAGGCATTGGTATATCAGTTTCTATTTCACGAAACTGAATGACAATAAATATCATTTAGGTCTCGCTCATCCTTCATCCAAGCATAGGGCTGGCGTTGTCTGGCGCTATTATTGTAAATGCAATTTAGTATAAAGTACTGAAAAAGTGGTGTGTATAATGAGAAAGCAGCGTTTCATCACGCATTGTAATGACACAGTGTCTTTTAGCAACTATAAACCAACCATTTAATGATGACGTCAGAACAAATCAGACGTGTACTCTGTGTAGAGAGAGCATTGAGCCTTTCTGAGTATCGCTTGGGCTGTGAACTTATTATTTCGAGTTCGGCAGCGCAAGCGAGCAGAAGATTATTTAATGATTATAATCAAATTGTGTGACCTCTATAGACAAGATCGTTACGAATGCGCTGATCATCAACTGACTGTGAATTCAGACGAAATCGCAGCCAAAGCCGTAGATGTATACTCTGTGTAGAGAAAGACACCTTTTAAACGTGGGCAATCAATCCTATATATATATTTCTAATGTCAAATTACTTTAGAACTCCAAACTGCCTGATCTGCGACAGTGCTAGTCCAAAGCCTGGATACAGGAGGAGGACGACGACTATGATCTTTATCATCAAACGCAAAGTATCTTTAGACTGCAAACACAACACCGACTAGTCGACTACTTATCAAGCAGCAATCGATGTACAATATTATCAGGCCTATTGTCAGTGAAAGACTCGCTTAACATCCCTGTTGCATTAACTTGGCTTGCGTAAAGTTGCTAATGTACGGAGCGTTAAGTTTGTCATGAACGGTTTGTCGGAGTTCTTTAAATTATTTTTCCGGTATGTTCCTGTCGACCTATATAGAGCTAAAATTGTGCACACATTTCAGACTTGCATGACAATGCAAAGTATCAAATTTCTACGGACGGAACCAAAAAATTGACAAAAAGAATGACAAAAATGCAAAAAAAAATAAATATCGTTTCACCACTCGAACGAGTCATCCTTGACGAGCTCCACTCCGGCAACTTTATACATCATCACTGACATGTAATCAAAAATCTCTTAAGAAAATGGAACGGTTGCGCCATCAACCAGAGAAAAGATGGTCCAGAAAAGCCCATGTTCTTACTTTAACTTGTTCAAGTTTGTTTTATGGTAATCTTAGTTACATCTATATTTGCTCATTTTAGATACTTATATTTTCTGTTAACAACGTTTTAAAGGTGTCTGTGAACAGCGCTCTGTAGCAATCGGTTACCTGGTCCTCCTATATCTGCTGACGAAATTCATTTACCCAAAGGTGCTATATTGCTATGGAGACCATTTATTTAGAGCAATTAGCCGCAGGCGTACAGAATCCAGACATCTAGTGAATTATTCTAATCATTATCTTGGTACAGGCCACGCAGATGTAAGTAAGCAGCGATAATATTATATATATATATATATATATATATACGCATATGTAAAATTATCTTGAATGACGTTCATGAGATCGGTAACACGTGGATATCCAATTCATCAATTCATCAACTTAGTCACGTGTCCGTTCATTCGTTCCATCGGTCATTCCTTAATTCATTAATTCATCAATTCATTCATTAAATCATTCATTTATTCATTCGTTCGTTCCATCCATCGATTATCTTCAGCGGACGACCAGAATGTTACTTCTGTTTATACGTCTGTCTCTGTGCCTGTCTGTCTGTCTCTCTGTCTGTCTCTCTGTCTGTCTCTCGGTCTGTCTTTCGGTCTGTCGTTCTGTATGTGCCTCTCTTGATCCCTGTCTCTGTCTGTCTCCGTCTTTCTGCGTCTGCCTGAGTCTAACCATACGCGCACATACACCCACACAGACATAAACACAAACACACGTGTAATTATGATCGAAATACTCCACAGGCTGACAATCTAGCGTGAAAATCCTTCTAAAGCTGAGTGCTGGACCTTTATATGCATTGTACACTAGAGTGCGGATATGCAGTTGGCTAATTTAAGAATTTACTTCCTTACTTTATCTCAAACGACCGCTATATAAATGCTCTATGTGACTAAAACTTGAATGAAATTATATATATTATATATATATACGTATACATCGGTCATATCTATATATGTGCATGATATCTAAAAGAATATATGTATAATTATATCAGAGATGCAGTCACCGAACTAAAACACAATCCGATAAAAATCTGACTTAATGCGTCCGAGAAACCAAGAAGTACTTTTTCTCGGCCAGGCGTCGGAGTCATTGCTCGGTGATTCGGCTCGGTCACTGCCTTCGGTTATGATCATTGTCTGAATGCGCCGCGCATAACAAAACATAGTTCGGTCGAGCGCGTCTCATCCTTTCTCCGTCTTGCAAGAGTCAGCATCGCCTGCGACGTCGCCGGACGACAGATGTCGCCGCAATTCTGTCTCGCACCGATGACGTAAGAACCGACGCGTTCTCCGCAATGATATGTCTTTGGATCACGGTTGAAATATCGCAGTTTCTGTAGGAAAACTCGTACAGATCTCGTCTAAATGTCGTTGAGGTTTCGCATTGGTTGGGACTTGGATGAAGAATGTCGTCTGCTTTTGTTTCGTCTACATTGGCGCCATTTTTCTTGAGAGTACATCGTAAACGGTGATTGGATCGCTTATTACTCTTTTAAAGTCAGTGATTGTCCGATTGATAGTGTGTTTGATTGAGAGCTTCATTATCTGAATGTTTGATTGTTTTATTGATTGCTGAACTAATGCAGAGAGCATTGAGAGAATTTTAAAAATCATCTTCGATCAAGCAGATTATCGTCAGTTATTCTTCAATACTTTACAATGCAAATTCCAGCTATTCATAACGATACATATAAACCGTACAAACAATAAAATGAAGAATATATATAATAACGTATGAAATGAATAAGTAGCCTGCATCATTTAATCAAAATAGAATTAAATAATTAGAATGGCACAAACAAAACGAACAACCCATATACAATATACAGAAAACAATGCGATGAACGCAACAATAAAAACACTTATTAACAGTTCACTGAACAATGAAATGATCAGAAAACTATAAACAATTCGTGGTTACAAAAGCCGCGAATCCAACTAAACAACTTCCAGGTCAATAAACTACAACAGGATCATAATCCGGCGCTATATAAATGAATGAAGCGCCACACAGCGTCGGAATCGAGTGTAGAGGCGTTTGTCACCAGAGGGCGGAATTAGGTCGTCCAAGCAGCCATGCGCAGGCGCATGCGCAGACGTCTGAAACACAGCGAGAAACAGTCTCATCTGCGACGGTCGAGAGAATCCGCAAATGACGAAATAAACATCCACAGATCATTGACCCCCCTTCCATCACACACACACACACAAACAAACACACACACACACGCACCCGTAAGCACATGTACTGGTGAAAATACATGTCTTGCTAATGAAAAGTGATAAATATAAATAAATAAGTATATATATATATATAAACATCTGTCCATGTATTCATCCATCCATCCATCCATGCATAGGGGCCTAAAGTCCTACACACATACATACATCGTTATCACAGTGTCATTTGACCGAAACTGCCACTACTTATCATGTTCATTCGACCGATCTCTTTTAGACACCTTTAAAACACATCGTGCTTTGTTATATAGGCATGAGGACTGAGAAAAAATCATAGAATATACATGTAAGCTGAAAGTGCTGTAATATGCCAAGCAAATTTCTGTCGTCGGCATCGGCCAATGTTGTCAAAAGCTGTCGTTAAACCCTGGATCCATCCGTCCACTGCCGGAAAATGCATCTGAAGATCCCTTAGAATGGCTTGCGGTCTAATAAGACACCTTTAAAATGTGACCAACCGACCTTATTTAAACTGCGAACAACGAAGCTTTGGGCTAAAAAGCCGCAAGCATCGCAATTTTAAAAAACAAATTTATGTCGACGGCAATGTCCTTTGTTGTCAAAAGCTGTCGTCAAACTCTAAATCCAATCCAAACGTAACGCATTCTTTCTTATTTATGAACTCTCCGCTGCAAGAACTCATGCAGTGCCAGTCCCAAGCCTAGATAAAGAAGGAGAGCGACGCTAATGATCCTTGTTATCACAGAGTGTCGTTAAGCTGCAACTACACCCGTACCTACCTAGTACTGTAATAGTAAATGCTGTAATATGCCATGCAAATTTCTGTCGCTCATGACAGCCATTGCCGCCATGAGCACCCTATCGTTAAACTGTGGTTCCATTCAGCACTGTAATAAACTCCACCACTGTTTACCCCAGCAGTGCAAGTCCCTAGCCCGGATAAAGTAGGAGGTTGACAATAATGGTCTTTGCCATCACACATGCAGTGTCGTTAAAATGCAGCAACCAGATTTCAAAGGCAATTGTTGCCAAAAGATGCCGCTAATTGGAAAGCAGTGGGGTGGAAGACAGTAGCTGTCCCAGTTTGCACATGTTTCCGCTTAGAAGGGATCGTCAAACGCCATATCCAAATCAGCCAAAACGATTTACTTCTATGTCTGCGAATAAAGATCGATCGATTATACATGCAGATGGAACAGTCATCAATCAATTCGTCTTCCTCCTCTTCATATTACACATCCTCGTTAACGCACTTCCTCCCTATGCATCATTCGTGGCTCTAACATAACTGCTCTTCCTCCAATTCCTCCTCCTCCTCCTGTTCCGTCTCTCCTCCTTTCTCCTGCCAACAACGTCTGTGCATAGATTTTAAGAAATCTTCTTTTAGTTATCAGAATTGCGGAAGAATATAATAAATTGCTTACTTAGCAGTGAGCTGACTATGGCGGGATTTACCCCTACCTCACGTGGTCAAAACTTCTACGAAATAAAAATTATGATACTTGGAAATATCGGTTAAAAAGTGGTGACCAGATCTACTAAACGCACACACAGCCTCTTGTTTCTAATCACTTCCCGAAAATTTGCTGCACGATTTTAAGTTAGGATACTTTGCTATTTATAGCATTTGAAATTAATGAATATATTAAGAAAATAATGTTTGAATAGTTTGCAGTTAGGGAAAAAATACCCTATGCCAAATGTTTCCCGTAGTTTGTAATTTGAATTTGTAGTTGAAGAGTGGAAAGAGTGCGCCAAACTTAAAAAGGAGAAAAAATTGATGACTAGTGTATTGCATTCAACAAAGATTGAAGAGCGAAGTACTTTATCATTGATATTAATACTAATGCTGTGTGCTTAATATGTCGCGAGTTGGTGACCGTTTTCAAAGAGTACAATCTCAAACGACATTTTCGGACGAGGCATGGCAATTTAGGAATGAATTTAAGTCGATTAGATTTAATGCGTGTCTTAACGACATATTTTGACCGAATCGAGGACCAGTTTGCTCTTCTCATGCCACTTTCATATGATATTGACAAGGCCTCTACTGATCTGCAACTTGAATTAATATCTTTGCAGAATACGCTTTATGTCATTTAAATGCATTGCGAAATGAATGTTACATAATTATCACGTCCATAGTCTATAATATCAGAATGTTGAAAAATTTTGCGTTTTAAAAAGTCGAAGACTACTTTTTTCGCTATTCGCCTGCATTTATTAAAATGAAGAGCTCATACTATACCCGTAATTATACTGACGTTTGTGAGTTGAAATTAAGCGGAAATTATAATTATTATAATTATTAACACAGCGTACCTTTTTGACACCTTTTAAACGCTTTAAAACGTTGTTATATAATTATTGCCGAGTGCATCTATACTCTGTAGGTTTGTTGCGACTGTCAGTAATGTGCGCAGTAACATGAGAACTTTAAGATCTGTTAAACATCTCTGAAGATCTCGTTAAGGACTTATTGCATTATTACAGGGATTCTCAAATCAGACAATCTTCTTTGTCATGACGATGTAAATAAACAAACGCAGCCAACTAAGAGGCAATATTATGGCCTCATTCAGTTTCCTCCCTCCGTTCACTTCACTCGTTCAACAGACCTGATTGAATTCTTGGTTCCTCGTACCATAACTGCTATAGATATATGGCTCAGTCTCGATTCTTTGCTTCAATCGGTCCCTCTCTGGGGAATGCGCTTTCTCCTTATGTTCGCTTTTAATTCTTATCTGGCAGTCTTTCACCTTCAGTTGTTTTGATTTGGCCTGCATGATTTGACACCACGTTTTTATACGATTGCTTGGCAACGTTTTAAAGGAGTCTAAACGGAGCATTTTAAACTCAATAGAGTCGCGATACGGGTGCTTATTTACAAATGCACACACAGACGCGAATAACAATTCGTTTGGCGATCAGTTTCAAATTGGTAAGTTTTGCTGTGCATCCCTTCGTTGGTCACCGCATCGTTTATTAGAAAAAGATTGTCCAGCAAACCCACTTTGCTTGGGATCATATATTAAACTGTGCAACTCCTCGATTCGCCACTGAAATTATTCCCAAGTAGACGCACCCAATCGCGAGCGTTTTTTAGCGCCTAAAATATTTGAATTGAAGCGGCGTTGTCCTTGTTATTCCATCCGTTCAGGAATGCTCCGATTGCAAAATGGTGGTTGTTTGTATATCAAATTTCGGTGAACATTTCAATTCGAAAGTAAAGAGGTCCAAATATTGGAATAATAAGCAAACTGCATGTGCATTGAAAATTGTGACCATTTTCAGCACACAGTTTACTTATCATTGACATTAAAATTCGCATAAGAGCGCTTTGTGAAAATGTTCTTATCGCCAGAGTCTTCCTTGGGACACAAAGAAAGTATTGTATAGGTAACGTAACTGGTAGAGAATTGGGATACGAGCCTAAAGGCTGCTGCCTTAAGAGAAATGGTTAGAGGCGCCCTCCTACTTTGTTCAGTACTTAGACGGGCATCTAAACCCGTAGAGTTCGATGTGAAATGGATTTACTGGATAATCACTAACTGTCGGAGCTCATTACATGTGTAATCACGATGTTAGCTTATTTATAGATGCATAAATGCTTTTAAAATAGGTGTATTTAGAGGTGTGTTCTAGTGGCTTATAAAATCGGTTATTCGGAATATATATATACATATATTCGGCATATTAGACCGTTCTTGTTTCTTTTCTGCAAATGACGTGTGTTGCCGATTGGTTTGCTAAACGCATTGAGACATGTTATTAGCAGCGGAGGATGCGATGACGAAGGAAATGTTATGGACTGTAGGAGAATGAAGAGGAGGAGGAGGAGAAGGAGGAGGACGAAGAGGAGGAGCAGAAGGTCAAGGAAGAGGAAGCAGACAGGAACGGTGAGAGTGACTGTGAGAAATCAGAGGCAAAGAAGGATAAAGTTGAGAATGAGGCGAAGGAGAAGGTCGTGAATTAGGCAAGATTGGTGGATATAGGAGATTAGGATATCAATGGCGCATTTCCAGCAAGGGGCAGAGTGAGTGAGTGAAAGACAGAGACACACACACATAGATCGTTAATGAGATGCAAGGATGGAGAGACAGAGACAGAGAGAGAGAGATTGAGAAAGAGACACAGTGAGAGAGAGAGAGAGAAAAGATAAAGAGAGGCAGACAAACAGACGGGTAGATAGGCAGAAAAAGACAGAGAGATTCAACAAAACTAAAGGTTAGAAGATGAAGGGCTTTCGGTCTGCCACGGACTATGTCTGGCTTTGGTGATTTTATCGTGTATGCCCCACCCCATGACATCCGGTTTGTTTATGAGTTGCCTCTGTCATTGGTTGGATGGTCAACGCGTATATGCAAATTCCGTCGGTTCGATTCCGTGCTTATGGAGGCAGGCTTGAATGGAAGAGACTCCATGTTGTGGCTCACCTCTCCTCTTTTCTCTCTATTTCAGTCTCTCTCTCTCCCTCTCCCTCTCTCTCTCTCTCTCTCTCTCTCTCTCCCTCTCTCTCTCTCTCCCTCTCTCTCTCTCTCTCTCTCTCTCTCTCTCTCTCTCTCTCTCTCTCTCTCTCTCTCCTTCTCCCTCTCTCTCTCTCTCTCTCTCTCTCTCTCTCCCTCTCTCTCTCTCTCTCTCTCTCTCTCCCTCTCTCATGCTGCCTTTCGGACGCGGCTGCAGACTTTCCTTTTTTCTGTTTAGGTCTGTGTTGAGTTGTGAGCGAATCTAATTCGAGTGGCGCTGTATAGGTTTTCCATTGCTTTACAATATATTACATTACAATTTAGTGTAACGTAATTAAGCATTTTTAAATAAGTAAGTATATTCTTTTATCAGACGTCTGCAAACGCACGACATGCACAAGTAAACAGATACGAACAAAACATCTATATATATATATATATCGGACCTGTTGTGAGCACGCGGTCGCAACTGTTATATCGCGCTCTTAGTCACCCGCGTTCTCAACGGGCGTATTTGCTTTGGCCAGAGAACAGGAAGGTCTTAAGGCGTTTCCGGAATTTGGAAGGCAAGAGGGATTGTGATTCCATGACCAGGAACTGTAGAAGACAGTTTCAGACAGACAGACAGACAGACAGACAGACGGACGGACGGACGGACGGACAGACAGACAGACAGACAGATAGATAGATAGATAGATAGATAGTTGCAGTTTAACGACACTGTGTGAAAGCAGAGGTCATTTGCGGCGCCGTCCTGCCTTATCTAGGCTTGGGACTGGCACTGCCAGAGTGCAAGTGTCGTCTTGGTTTTTGGGTATTACATATTGCGCCATCCAATAAATGTTCGCTTCCGTATGTTTTCTAATCCAGTTTTTATTTTCTGGTAATATGCGGCATTGTTTTGGAGCATTAGGCCTACTAATAATTAAGGCTAGATCTCGTCAACTATATCCTGCTCATACTCTAAATGCAGCTAATTCTGTCTTGATATAGGTATGGCGGATAGCTTCTAAGAGCAGCACAGTGATCTAAATCACGGTCAATACTTCTAAGTTTAGTCTTATCTGGACAGCCAGCATCAGAGGCGATCGCAGAGTCAATAAACCTGTCGTAACCCTTTTATACCCTCTTATATCCATCCGTTCTCTGTCCGCCGCGCTTAGTCATACGCTCAAAATGACTCAGAGGGACTCATAAAAGAAAGACATATCATATGACATTAAGAGACTCACTTTCACATGGACAATTGCCCTGAAGTTATAAAGGACCTGGATATCACAGGGTTATAAACAAATGTTAGGTTATAGTGGAACTTTTTTAATGTAAGTAGAGAGCGCGACAATTATTATACTGTGTGATTCTGGATGAACAATGATGATATCCTGGTTGAATTCATAGAACATTTCAGATATCAATCGCAGATGCTTGCAAGGACTATTACAAGACAAACGGTAATTTGTAATTAATATACGCAACATTAATCAACATAAAACGGTATTTAAGAGACACTCAAAGTTGGTGACTTCTCCAAATCGACGGGTAAATTTGAATGTTTACGTCCACACCAAAATCGTGTAAATTAATACACCAAAATTTTTTTTAGTTTTCTCCAGGCTATCGTATATATTACTGGACATTTCTGTTCTCAAGCGTCCATACGATGTCCAAACGTTGTTCTTGACCTTCTGTTATTAGATTATTCTGAACGGTGTTGGAAGATTGAGTGTAAAGGTATCTTGCACCGAGTTAAGTGAGTTTTACCGTATTGGTGCTATTGTTTTGTACTGCTGTCTACCTTCAACTCATCTTTATCTACACTTGTAAATTGTCTGTCAATATTGAATATAGAAAGTTACAGTGCGCCGTTTACGCTATCGATAAGGAGACTCGATAATTGAAACGCTGCACTCGTGTGACTGAATTCTGATGTTACGATTGCAGAGTGTAAAAATAATCGGCTTCGTGTAAGGTAAGTATTGATCAACAACCACAATGATAGGCTAACTTTATTATGTGCAATCAAAGTTGTAAATTTTCATTATAACAATCATCGATATTATTACACTAATTTATAATTATTATTATTTCAAATTATTATTAATTTATCTATGTATTAATTAATTTATTTTTTGTGGATAATTAATTTTTTCTTTTTATATTGATGCTGTTGTTTTTATTATGTATATCTGGCTATTTAGGTTCATGAAACAGAATATTATCTTGGACACTTTTTTAAAGCTCTTCCGTCGCTCTATAAGTATGAGATCCTGTATTAAGTAATAGATGTGTTACGGTAATCGTTCACAGGACCAACTCAACTTACGCTATGGCAGTACCAGTCCCAAGTATTAATAAACGAGGACGCCGACACTAATGATCAGACATTCTTCATTTTGGTACTGCAAAATCTGTGCACGCATATCTTTATCTTAAACGAAGAAAATGAGCTGATATGCTACTTAGTGTCATAATTAGGCCTATCGTAACGTCGTCAACGGCCGTGGGCCCGTAACAGTCATAAGCTGTCATTACACGTTTAGAATAATAATAGTAGTAATAATGATAATTGTGTTAATCGTAATCATTGCTACAATGAGCGGTACCGTCCTCAACGAGCGGTGATAACTGCTAATTACATACCTCTTTTAAACAAAGTATTCGCTTTATAAGTAAACAAGATTTCAGAATCATTGGGAACAGATAAAACGCATAAAATCTCCGGCACTGCTCGAAAGATGGCAGTGCAAAGTCCCAAGTCTTGATAATGAAGTTAATCGAGTCCGGTGACCTTCGTTATCACACAAAGTCGTCAAACTGAAACTTCTAACAACTTCAGGGAACGCTGAGATTTTGTTGAAAATTATTTTGTCGACTTCAAGGTGCTTTGTTTTAACTAATAATTATATACCGAAAATTTATTGTGTATTATTAAGTTATATTTTTAAATTATTGCTTGTTGTTAGTTAGTTTGCTAGTTGCAATTTTACAATATTATGTTATAACAGAGGTCATTAGCGTTGCCCTCCTTCTTTATCCATGCTTGGAACTGGCATTGCTGGACTTGGCGTTGGAGTTGTTATTTTATTTTCCTCATTAAACGCTAGTGCCGAATACTCCTTGGACACCTTTTAAAAAAATTTCCTTCATCTATAACTAAGAGCAGACGACGACTTCCTTCGATATGATAAGCATGTAAAACCATTTGCCTATTAATAATCATTAAAGAAGGAACTGAACTGATATGCGATTAATTTTCTTAATTTAGTAAAGATCCTAACCTTAATAAAAGGAAAACAGTTGCTGACTTCTCCAAATCAGCAGGACAATTTCAATTTCCACCTCTCCACCAACATCGTCTGAATTATAAAACGCCCCAGTTTTAGTTTTCTCCATTTTATCGTTAAAAAGACAGGATCATATGTGTTGCTGGATAAGCATTTCTGTTCTAAAACGTCCATAGGCCTACGACGCGCAAACGTTGATCCAGAGACTCTGTTAATAGATGACTCTGACAGATGTTGGGAGATTGAGTCTAAAGGGGTCGTACACCGAGTTCAATGAGTGTTATTGCAGAGACCCTAAGATGTTGCTAAACTTGCGTACATCCACACAGGAATGAGATATAATCAACGTTAGCTGTCCATCTAATATGCACAAGATGTCTCTTGTTAACAGTAATAATTCATTGCTTATTTAAGAAAGGATATCTTATATTGAAAGACCAACTGCTTATTGGTGTATCAGTTCGTGAAATAGATAGATTAATTTAATACTGTAGTGCATCAGAAAGACAAGGGTTTAATGAGCTGGAGATTTTATCTTAGACATGATTCAATTGTACGCTCTGGGATACATGGCATAATTATAACAGCTTTTACATGAGGTAATATTAGACGATGAAATACGTGTCAGGGATTGCTGGTTAGATCTGAGTATTGAATTGATTTGTAGGCTGCGTATGACATGAAGCGACCTGTACGTATGCGTTGACTGAACTGGTAATGATAGTTGCAGTTTAACGACACACTGTGTGACAACAGAGGTCATTAGTGACGCCCTCCCCCTTTATCCAAGCCTGGGACTGGCACTGCTGGCCTGCAAGCAGCGGAGGAGTCAATTTATTTTCGTGTCACCCTCTCGGTATCAATATCATCTCACGCATCTCAATGCAACTCCTACACTGTTCGCACTCTAACAGTGCCAGTAACAAGCTTCAGTAATGAAGGAGGGCGACGTCAATCATCTCTGATATATGAAGAGAGGGAAATGGGAGGTCATGGGAGGAAGGGAGGTCATGCGTGTATGAGGATATATTGTTGTTATTATCATTATTATTTTATATTATTATTATTATCATTATTATCATCGTTGTGATTATCATCATCTCTTTATATAATGATAAGTATGATAACGATAATAAAAATGACAGTGATTGATTTATCTTTCTAAGTATATTGACCCATAGACACCCGTAAAACGAAATCCTCCAATGCTATATATATAAATGACGCTGCTGATAATGACAATGGGTTGCATACTGATCTCTCCTATCAGTATACTCTTACTACTTGCATTTTGTAATACTCTATAGTTTGTGTAATGGGATTAATAGAAAGTGATGGTCATGGTCATATTTAGACCTATTGGCAAATTCGTCCTCAAATCACATCATCGCAAAATGGAGAATACGAATGTACTTGGCGATCGTGAACGCAATAGACGCCGCTCTATTTATTAATCGGTGTTTCTAGGTAACCATCCGCCGCTATCGAAATGGACAATGTCTACTTTGTTAGCCTACTAGGGATTTTGAATGGATGAACTGTGGGATTGATGGAAGGAAAGAAGAATGCCATGGAGGAAGAATGGACGGAAGGACGGCTTGAGGTGAGGACGGATGAAGGAAAGAGCGCATGCAGGAAAGGACGGAAGAACGAACGATCGGACGAATGAGCGGATGAAGCCAAGGATGGACGGACAGAAGGACAAATGAATGGACAATACGACAAACGGACGAAAAAAGGACAAACGGGCGGACAAACGGACGTCGGACTGTCAGTCGCTTCCTTCATGTGCTTCTAATTATTAGCTCTGCGAGTGATAAATGCCTGTCGCAGCGTGGTGCCACTGATGTTTCCACTGCAGCTGGAAATGCCTCATCCGTTGCATCGACCGATGCAGCCAATGTAGTGGGAGATTGCATCCGTTGCTTTAGTTGGGTCGATGTCTGGGTGGTAATCGTCGCGTTTCCTGTCGGGACTGAGATCCCTCGTGAGCGGCAGAGAGGCGACACCACCTTGGGGATCCGTCAGAGGCCGCAACTTTTATCTCAGCAGGAAAAAGGTAGGAGTACTCGCATTGGGCTTGATTGTGGTAGCAGTAGTTACATTTACCGGCACTGTGTGATGATAAAGGTAATAAGATTCGCCCTCCGACTTTAGCTTGGGACTGGCACTACCAAAACGCGAACAGTGGCGGAATAACCATAGTATGGCGGTGGCAGTTTTAGTTTCACGATACCTGTGTGATAAAATAGTTCATTGCGACGCCCTCCTCCTCATTCAGGCTTAGGACTGGCACTGTCAGAGTGAGTGCGAACAGTGGCGGATAATATATTTGTCGTAGCTATAGTTTCTGTTTAGCGACAGTGTGATAACACAGATGATTATCGTCACCCTCCTTCTTTATACAGCCTAGGGACTGGCACTGCCAGAGTGCAAATAATGGCGAGGTTTTGCGCAATGGTGAAGGTGTGCCAGACTGGTTATTATATTCTTGCGACGCTGAATTATAAGATGTCTACGGTATTAGTTATAAGGAGAAATCTACGGTAGTCTAAGGTATTAGTTATAGGCGATAAGCTGTGTAAGTGTTGTTATACGCCAAGCCCATTTCTGTCGACTGCAAGGGCCATTGTTGTCAAAAGCGGTCGTTAAACTCTGGATACATCATACATTTATTCTTATAAGGGAATGTACGATATAACATGGTATAAAAATATTTTGTAAACTATACTATGATACATGGAGTTGAAGTGAGTAGTTTTTAAAACGTGGGCTGTTGACCATTACTTTGTAATTAGCGGTTAAACATTAACGCTGCCTGTTGCTCGTGTGACCTTTGAGGTAACGTTGATTAGCATTAATCCATTGGGACTAATGGACGTTTCTCCGAATCGATTCTCTCATTATCTCCCAACCATTACATCGCTCTGGCTTAGACTTCTGTTCCCATGAACACTCCAGTGCTTCTGCTTTGCGAATGGTGCCAGTCCCAGCCCTACAGCGAGTAGGAGGGCGAAGTTCTGAGGCTCTGAAAGCCATAGATAAAGAGGTAGGCGTTAGACCGGGTTGACCGGGTTAATGTGACAACGTTCGTGACTGCAATATTTCTTAGCCTCGGAATATGAGGGCCAGTTCTTTCTCTATCTCCCTGTCTGTCTGTCTGTATGTATGTAAGTATGTATGTACGTATGTATGTATGTCTGTCTGTCTGTTTGTCAGTCCATCTGTCTGTCGGTCTCTTTCTCTCTCTAGCTCTCTAACCCTCTCTCACCATCCAAACTGCCTTCTGACCGAGAAGGCAACTCATTACGGTCGAGTTGTATGGTTGGCGCAGGTGGAACCGATAACAAATTACAACCTTCTGGCAGTAGCTAATACGTCGGCAGGTATACTTACCGACCACGAAAGAGAGATAGACACAGAGAAAGACAGACAGATAGACAGAGACTGAGAGACAGACAGACAGAGGCAGAGAGAGAGAGAGAGAGAGACAGCTACTACGCCCATTCCGAATATCTTGTTTGTGGCTGAATAAAATTGTATTTTTTCTTCAGGATGAAATACGTTTGTTATGTTTTCGTGTTTTGCATCTAAGACTCTTTGTCTATTCGTCCACTGATTCTGAATCTATCGTTAACAATCATTAGTCGAGATGCGACAAACATGGATGGGGCTTACTTGCAGCGGTCTATCGGGGTCGACTGTACGACTTGAATGGAAGAGAATTGCGGAGAGTTTTCAGAGATGGAAGGTTATCGAATGTCTCGATCTTAAGTATTTGTATCGATTGAAGATTTGAGCGGAAGATATCTCGAGGCTTTTGCTGCCAATTCGATGTTATGTGTTGGATAAGAAAATGTCTGGATCAATGAACTCGTTACTTCGCTTGTGTTGTTCCTGGTTCGTCCACTCACTCAGTGATTTAACCATCAAGCGATCGATCAATCAATCAACGGAACGTCTGTCCAATCAGTCATTCAACCCATTTAACCAATCAACCAACCAATCAGTTGATCAGTAACAGAACATCCACTCACCTAGTAATTGCACAACGATATGACAATACTGTGCGGTTGAAGTTCTAACAGATCCCGAGTCCCAACATGAAAAATAGTTCAAGAACCTTAGAGACCTTCTATGACATGACTTAACCTGACACAACGCAACACAAGACAGAGGATAATATTATAGTAACATAATAATTACACAACGTAACATCCATGCCATCATTCTGCCAGATGTCGATAGGAATCCGTTGGTTGGCTGATACGCTTTTGGGTGGACCAACCACTGACGACTCCTTCAGCTTACGGTTCATTGTTTTACTAAGTGATGGAAACTTTTCGCATGAAGTGACATTTAACTTCATTTAGACCAGCGCAGAGAGCGCCTCTTATTAGGTATCTTTCAGGGCGCTATATAAATGTTCGATCACACTACATAATATAGCAATACATTACATGATACACCATAACATTGCAGACTCGTTTAATAAGAAATCATGTTGACACAACCAAAGCATAAAGATAATTAACAGGGCAATAACGTCACTCTACCCACATATCAAAATGGTCATGGTCTCATTAACAGATACATTTGCTACCTAATTCACCTGATATTTTTCTTTCACATTTTACAGATTGATGGAGTAGTCAATGGTGGTCAGCCAAGCTAAAGATAAAGCCTTCACGTTGACCAGGGTGTAAAGGCGAGTCAAAGGACACAGTCTCCATTTGATCCTTTGAATGTAATGGACACAATGGGTCTCACTTTGACCTTTCGAAATCAAAAGTCGCAATCGATCTTCCATTGATCATTCAAGATCAAAGGACATAATCGGTCTCCCTTTGATCTTTCTAAAACCGACATCCAACCACAGCATCTTGAATCATGACTGACATGATCCCTACATCCGATGCCTCCATCGAACCAACTCACTCCAACGAGTTCACTTTGGTACAGGACGACTGGCCTGGCGTCTACAACGATCTCTACGGCGATAACGTCACTATCCCTGGGGGTGAACTGCTCAACCCGTACGAGAGAGATGGCTATCCTTACCCCAGCATGTATTCCTGGCACCACATCATCGCCGCGGCCGTAGTCGTGGCCACCATCATGTTGGTGATCGTGATAGGAAACACCCTCGTCATAGTCGCCATTGCTGTCGACCGCAGTCTCAAGGGCCTTCAGAACTGGTTCATTGCATCGTTGGCCGTCAGCGACCTCTTCGTAGGATCATTCATCATGCCCCTATCTCTCGCCAACGAACTCATGGGTTACTGGGCGTTTGGAGACGTCCTCTGTCAACTCTGGCTGTCGACGGACGTTCTGCTCTGCACCGCCTCCATCTTAAACCTCGTTCTCATCAGTCTCGATCGCTATTGGTCGATAACTAGGGCGGTTGCTTACGTAAGAGCCAGAACGAGGCGTCGCGCGGTCGGCCTCATAGCCGCCGTGTGGATAGTTTCCATGGTGATCTGTCTGCCGCCTTTGTTCGGCTGGAAGAGCCCGCAACCCACGAGGCTCGGATACCCACTCTGTGTACTAAGCGAGGAACCAGGCTACGTGATGTACTCGACCGTTGGGTCATTTTACTTACCCCTCGTGATCATGATTTCTGTGTATTTTAAGATCTATTTGGCCGCCAGGGCCCACGCTCGCAGGAACCTCAAGAAGTCTCAAGGGGCGTCCAATGGGAAGCCCTTGGCGAGTATTGGTGGTGGATTGAAAACGGCTGACAGGGGTATTAACCTGGCAGAACAGCAGCAGGACGCTAAGGCAAGATCCGGTAAGGAGACTAGCTCGGAGCTGGATCTATCCGATTATTATCCCAACCTGGAGTCTCCGGAGGTGGACTCCCACGCCGAAGAGGAAGAGGAGAAGGAAGAAGTAAGGGATGATTCCGGTACTCGGAGTGCAAACGCTTATCAAGAAAACGCTGCGACGACTTGTTCTGGCTGTAACTCGTCTGATGTCTATGCCAATCAGAGAAACCTACCACCATTCGTAGCAACTGATGCGATCAACTCTGCATCAGACCTATCGCCTCCTTTCAGAACCACCTTCGAGAGACGGACGGAGAGTCTCCCAGAGAGCAAACTGGTGTCTAACCGAAGCAGGTCCCACGCCTGCTATTCTCCGACGGAGCCCATCTCCAGCCCATCAGAAGAGGGCGTCCTCTGCGAAACATCCCGGGCCTCAACGGGATCCAACCGCCTCTGCTGGCATCAGCTCCTCCCCCTCCCCACCGACGTAGTGCACGAGACGGAGCTTCCAGAGCAGCAACCACCCGCTAATGGCTACAACACGGACGGTGTCAGCAGCATGGGAAACCAAAGGACGGACGGTATGAGACGCGGTGGCCCGAGGCACCGCTCCCTAGCGGCGGTCTTCTACTTCAACCTCAACCAAAGGATCAGTCTCCGTCATCGACACACCGAAGACCCGACGAACAACATCCTTGCGCAAGAGAAATTCCGCCGTAGGATAGCACGCGCCAAAGAACGACGGGCAACCCTTGTCCTGGGTATCGTCATGGCCTCCTTCGTCGGGTGTTGGCTTCCCTTCTTCTTTCTTTACCCAATGACGATGTTGTTCGCTCTTCACGTCCCTGATGTTATCTTCGCCGTCATCTTCTGGCTCGGTTACGTCAACTCAGCTCTCAACCCGATCATCTATACCATCTTCAATTCGGACTTTAGGCAGGCCTTTCGAAGGCTGCTCCTTGCACGACGATGTGCTCGGGGTTTCTAGGTGACTATCGCAAACCGACAGCAATAAAATCTTCGTCAACTTTGCTACACTCAGGCCCACCTATAGATGGTGGGTCAGAGAGGCAAATGCCTAAGGGCTCTGCGATTCTTTAGGGACCCAACCGGGCCCCTGTTCTATGTTTTCATTGAGCCCAACGATTGTTTATCGGCATGTGATTGCCCTGGTTAGGGGCCAGGATTTCTGTGACCTCTCTGCTTAGGGGCCTGGATTTATGCGATCTCTCTCTGCCCAGGGGCCTGGAGTTATGTGACCTCTCTGCCTAGGGGCCCGTTATTTCGGTCAGCGGTCCTTCCTACGATACAACTTCTGCAACATATACGATTGTTAAAAATGTTGCTAAGTTCGGAACTGTGATTACATAAAAACCGCAATCATTTATGCCATCTGTGGTAAGCTGTCGCAGGCAAGGTTACCGAGTCCGTTTCGCGATTATTACAACCTTCATCAGACACATGTGAAGCTGTTCTGGTGAATGTGCTTGGACTGGGCAAGAAGACTGTTAAGGAGATAATTATTTGGAACGTCTTGATTTCTATGTCCAGCATGGTTTTATTGGTAGGATATGTGTGGGTCACGTGGGTGATAGGAATAACTGTGATTGGCTGATTTGATTGCAAAAGACAGTCAACGATTCGAGAACGTATGACTTTTCTTGCTGATGGAATCTAAGCCGTTGAGGCGAAACGTTGGCGTAGATTATGGTTTGCTCATAATAATTAGGTGTGACTATGACTAAAGAAACTTCTTTAGCGTCGCCATAATAATGCACAAGGCATCAACCGATGGCGCACCAAAACAAATCCTAAATCAGGTCAAATCCATATATACACAGGTAAGTCCAGGAGTGGGCTAAAGGACTTATCGGTTGTAGCACACAATCACAACAATCACTTTTAATTGTTACTATGCATTCGCTCCATTTAGTAATATAAAACGCCGCTCTCCACTAGCCAGGCAACGTTCGATGGCGCTGGTCACTTTTACTAGCCAGGCAACGTTCGATGGCGCTGGTCACTTTTACTAGCCAGGCAACGTTCGATGGCGCTGGTCACTTTTACTAGCCAGGCAACGTTCGATGGCGCTGGTCACTTTTACTAGCCAGGCAACGTTCGATGGCGCTGGTCACTTTTACTAGTGCTTGCTCAAGCTCAAAACACAGAAGAGGATAAATAGATAATTATAACCAGAAGCAGTCCCATCTTTAAACTTGTTACGATCTGCGCAAATTGTAAAACGTCGTTAGTTAAACCGTTTTCTAAAGACACCTTTAAAATGCAATCTACAGTTAATATATATACAAATGGGACACTGAGCGGATTTAGATTACCTGCAACATTCAGCGATTGTTCATACTAATCGGCGTTGCGTTGGAAACGAAGTGCTGGAAAGTTAATGAGAAATAGTGAGTATTCACTCATAAGTTCAAAGCCATATATATTAACAGTGTCATCGGTTGAGCCCACTCTTTCAATGGTTGAGGCCACATCTCTACCACAGTATCCCATGAGGCCGAATAATCCCTAGAGCGAACAGTCTTACGGATTATTCGGCCACTTGACAAGAATGCAATGTGTTATTCGAATGTCTCGCAGACCAAAGTGCGGTCCTATAATTGTTCGAAGTGAAGAATATATTTCCGTACTTACTTAATTAATAAACGCTTGAAACAATTCTGCATAAATTTAAGTTACCAACAGTTTCTATATCAATTAATCATTATAGTTACTTGGCTAATGTTCTTGGATCTCTAAGCTGTTGGCTCATGTAGTTCACGACTGCGACACTTCTGTGCTCTATCGTCATTATTGTCAAAGAAATAATTTATATTTAGGTTATATTTCATTTATATTTTGTTTCTATATTTTACTTTATATGTCTGTCTTATTCCCATATAATTACACTTTCTATTCTAGTTTTTTGTCTTAGTTCAAATTTCATCATTGAAGTCTTTATTATAATTTAGTTTCGGATCAATTTTAATTCTCCAAATCATCTGTATTGTCTCCTAGTTCTGCTGCAGCCACAATTCGAATTTTAGCAATTAGTCTATAAAAATGATATAATTCAAAAGTGTTGAAAGACTAAATTCTAGAAGTACTTAAATCTAAAAAAGAATTAAGCGTGATAAATAAATGATATGATGAGCGAATCTATAGGAGGTTAGTTAGTCTCACTTGGGAATTGGTTCTCCTCAAATGTCAATAATAGGCTATATACTGACAATCTGGATCTTATAAATTCCAACGCTTAACGACACACTATTATAGCCAATGCGAACTTTGCAATGTCATGTTATAATAGTTCCAAGGGATCAAAAGTCATTAATATAATTCTCGCCGTTGGATCACCATTACAGTCAGAGTATCTTCTTTGTTTAATTTATGTCACAGGTAATAAATGTCGTCGGTATTAAGTATCTCGGTATCAGATGTCTTGAATTCGTTTTCTTGTGTTTATTTTAACCATTGACAATAGTTATTGTAACGATTGGCAACGTTTCAAAGGTGTCCAAATGAGAGCTAGCCAATGTGGCACCGTGTTTAAAATTGAGTCAGGATCGATTTAATCGTAGATGGGTCTAGATACTTCTTATTATAATTTGTGTATACGACTGAAATACGCATATTGGCATTTTATGAAAACAGCTTTTCGAAAT
This sequence comes from Bimastos eiseni, assembly GCA_959347315.1. NCBI lineage: Eukaryota > Metazoa > Annelida > Clitellata > Crassiclitellata > Lumbricidae > Bimastos > Bimastos eiseni. The sequence goes on from OY365817.1 coordinate 28,573,056, forward strand.
ATATATATAACCTCATAAAATTACTCCTTATGTTGGGCTAGGAGAATCTTAAAAGTACTGTATTGTATTTAGGGCCTAAGTTTTTATACAGCGCCTCCAGTAGGGTAGGCTTAAACATTAGAGTTATTGACGTAACGGGAGCTAATTTACTATTCGTTTACAAGGTCTGAAAAGAGAACAAATAAGAAATTCATCTAAAATTAGATAAAGAGGAAAATAAATGGCGCTGTAAGAAAAATTTACGAGAACGACAAAAAGGAATATGAACAAAATCATTTGAACTAAGCGTAGGCCTACAGAAGAATCTTGTTTCTGTTTTATTGACATTTATTTTATTTTTTTGCATTTCTGATAAGAATAATGCATGTTACTTAATTGCCTTGTTAACCGAGGCGCGATATAAGGAGATGAGTGAAATTATGAATTTACTTACTCGTCCACTTACTTAAAACGTTTAAAACAACACGTTCGTTAAATAAAGAAAATACTTTAAATGCTTTCTTACTTATCGTTGGTTAGAGCGCTGGCTACCGACACCTATTAAACGTTGCCACACATTTCTATATAGTCATGGAATGCAGGCCGTGATGCATATCAAAGTTTAATTACAGAAAAATAGTGTCTGGACTCACAAAGTCGCTTATTGAATGAGAGGGAAGCAAATTTGAGCTACGAAGAGAGAGTGGCGGTCGAATCCATTCCTAGGAAGCAGAGGCCGCACTAATAAACTCGAACTATTAGCAGTTTCTATACTAAAAATTTATAAATATATAAGAATGTTAATGAATTATCGCATGTAGGTATGACTGTGTTTACATTGTCAAACGATGAGCCAAGTTGCGAACGGATAGCCATGATAATAGGGCAGGGCCAGTGACTTGTCTTCACGTCATTTAAAAAATTGCAAATTCTGCAAGCCCGCATTCACACGAGCTTATGAAAAGCACAACGTACCAAGACAAAGTAGTCGTAATATCCAAACTTCTAAAGCGCCCCTTGAAAGCAAAGGGCACAAGCTTATTCACGAGCGCTGCAGTCAAGAATGGTAGATCCATCATTGATCTGACTGGACTTGAATTATATATCTGGTCGGTTGCCATTTAACGACACTGTATCATAACAAAGATGATCAGCGTCTCCCTCCTCCTTTCTCCAGGCTTGGGACTGGCACTGGTGGTGCTCATAAAGATCTATAAGTTATAGTTAATAAACTACAGTCACTACAGGATAACGTCAATTTGTACATGTTATGTTGCGCTCAAAGTAGCAAAAGAAGAAATAAATCAGTGCACAATTTAACTTATTACAATACTCCAAAGTATTTAATGAGGTAATAAGTTAATAAATTAAAACCATGGTCCCTCCACATACGTATCTATCAATCAAGGCAATTTATATAGCGCCTCTTCAAGATAACTATTCAGAGGTGCTCCCGACCCAGGCTCGGTCAAAAATGAAAGTAATAGGCAAATATTGTCAGTGCTTAACCTAACATGGTATTAAAATAACCCTGACAGTGTAAGGCCAAAGTACGGACAAAAAAAGGAGGGCAACACAGCATCGTTGAACAGCAACTAACCAAAACAAAAGTCTTGCACATCACACATCCACATGACTTAAAAAATGAAAACTATGACCTAAGTAATAGCAATTTTTTAATTGTCATTATATTCTTAATATATCACCGATAAAAGAGTCAATTAATCAGAGGCACACTCAGCGATAACCTATACGATGTCAAAATAATGTCATCTACAACAATACTTTTACATTACATCAATTTGCAGAACAATGTATAGCAAACTAGAAGAGTCACCAATAGCTTAGAGAGCTGTTTTTGAAACTGATATATTTATCAAAAAGACAAACAGAACAAATACTGAACTGCACTGAGACGATTTTAAACCTCAAACAGGAAACTCAATATCTACTTAAAACCACAAGATATGTCTGATGGATATAGAGAGAAGTAAAAACTCAGTGGGTTTAGTATGTAATCAGAATGAGTAGATTATAATGGAGAGATAATGACTGCCACGTCTTAACAACAATAATTACAATCATAATTAGTATATTGGTGCCTAATAAATGTAGAACAATAATAACAATAACAATAAAAATTGTAGTAATATCGATAATAACATTAATAATAATAGTAGAAACAATAATAATAACAATGGTAGTAATAATGACAAACATAAATAATAATAATAATAATTATAATGGTAACAAAAACACTACCACTATCAAGAAAGATTAGGTGATAGACACTTCTCAAGACAGAAAAAGCACTGAATAGCCAGATTACTTTGAGTGACTTAACCATAAAGGCTACAATTAATAATTCTACAGTAAATCATAAAATGCAGAATATAGTCAAGATCGACAGCTCGGTCAAACAACGAATACACCGTCAAAAATTGAAACGAAACCACAAAGCAAATAATATAAAGACGACAAAATCATTGACAAAACTCAAATCTTAGAACTGAAACCGAAAATCTCGCTTTGCAAAACGAGAACTTAGAAACGATTAATTCTGGTCCTCACGACACCTTCACATCGAACCTCAACTCAAGAAAGTGTCACAGAGACACCATTTCTACCATATAATTCTAGGAAACAATATATAAAATATATACACGAAACAAAAATATAAGACATTTAACATGACTAAATATGTGACATAAACAAGTAAATAAATAAAGTGTAATGAGAGCAGAATGTTGACACTACTAGCAACACAAGACGAGATTCACAAACCCTCAATAGAGCGCTCAATAGTACAGGCAAGTTAGTTTCCTGCAATCTATTCAAAATAAGGCAGAACTAAACCAGATCATCGCTTTTAATAACGAATATTCAACATGGCTTTGGTCTTTGCGCTTTCCCATTTGTTTGAATGCTAACGAGAGGGCTTTTGTTGTATTGGACCAACTTTCTGGAATCGTCTTCAGTCCATGATGATTTGCCAATTGACGCCATAGTGAACTGTCTTATGTCAAATGGTTCACTGACAAATGGTTCACCGACAAATAGTTGACGACAAATGGCTCACAGACAAAAGGTTCACAATCAAAAAGTTGATGACAAATGGTTCACCAACAAAAGGTTTACAACAAGTGGTTCTTCGGAAAAAAGTTGACAACAAATGGTTCACTTATAAATGGTTCACAGACAAATAGTTGACAGACAAACGGTTGAAAACAAATGACAAATGGTTCATGGACAAAAGGTTCACGACCAAGTTATTATAATCGCAATAGCGTCATCAACAGACCAATGCAAGTGTGCCAGGACATTGTCTGCATGTAACTGGGTCAGGACAGCATAGGAAGCAAGAAGCCATCAATGCAAGGTCAGAAGTGTAGATGAGTTAGAGGAGAGAGTGGTTCCAAGATGGATCCCTTAGGAACCCCATATGGGCGGGGACCCATGAGGACCTCGTTGACCCATGGACCAGACAGACGAGAAAAAGAAGTTTCTAGACAAAGAATATTTCCAACTCCTCAAGAAGTATCTTATGGTCATCACCCCTATGACTAAAAACAACCTCATTCCAACCACTATCAGGACTCCTCTATCCACCCCACCCCTCTTAAACCACACCTCCCCACCTCAAGTGATAACGACCCCCCTATATACGACCGGTCCATCCTCTCCCTCTCTCAACCCCGGCCAGATGTAAGCCCGGATCATGTCCGAATCTGGGTTTGAAGTGTGGAAGTGGGTGTGTCGGTCTGTGGAAAACCTCTGGCTTTCAAATTCCAGTACATATCCTGGGTTCTGGATCGCGAGGGCCCACGCGAGCTGCACAGTCTCCGAGATGAAGTTGAGTAATCCCTGGCATTTCTTCAGACTTGGATAATCATAGAGAGTCTGCCACACCTGAGCGCTTACATCCTGTCAAAGAACAGAACACAATGGTCGTTAGGAGACAATCGTATTGGACAGGTAAGACAAGGTCTGCTAGTCATTTGCTACCTGAACTTGCCTCATGCTATGGATTAATTTTGCTATGGGCTGCAGCAGGGAAGGCAGATGACACAGACACAGACAGACATAGAGTCAGACAGAGACATATACAGACAAACAAACAGCCCTACAGACAGATAATTTTACTGGCACACTACAGAGAGAAATACAGACAGACAGACAGACAGACAGAAAGAAATATGCACACAGAGAGAGAAACTCACACCAACATAGACACAGCAGCATAGACAGACAGATACACAGACTGTCCAACACACAGACATATACACAAACATATTGACAGCCAGTCAGAACAACCTACTTGAACATTTTCTGAGAGGTTCTTTAGATCCGCCGTCTTCCTCAGATGCAGCATCAACGTTCTCTCAAAGTCTCTTACGATCGGATTGTCCGTCGAGTCTCGATCCGCCTGCGACTTTGACGTGCTGAACGTGTCGAGGAGTCTTGCCAGCTGCGTTCGGAAGTCCTTTAGACTCCTCTCCACCGATCGAAAGGCCAACTACAACATCAGACTTCACTCATCACTACTATGGCAAATGATAATAATAATAATAGTTATAGCAATAATATTAGTATCATATCTTTAGATTTATATAGCGCCTCTCACAGAGTAACTATTCAGCTCAGAAACCCTGAAGAAAAAGAAACGCCTTTAAAGAGCGACAAGCCAATGGAGAGAAGCCAGTCAATGATGGAGGAAGGTCATTCCAGGTAGAACAGCAATAACAATAATAATAACACTAGTAATAATAGTAACTCAACTTGTAACAGAAATTTCAAATTCATGTAAATTGTGACCTTAAAAATTTACATCCAAAGAACAAAACCATCAACAAACAAAATCATGAAGTTGGCGGCTGACATACATGAATGGTGAGATAATATTACATTTCTTCACAAATGTTTGACTAAGTTTCGTAGATAAATACAATGTATGTTGTATAATCAAGAAATCTCTTAGATTGCCCATCCAAGCGCACTCTCAAAACTCTAGAAAGCTTATAAAGAAACATATATAGCCACATACAATGACTACAAACCTACACACAGCCTTCACAAACACACAGACATCTACACAGACATCTACACAGACATCTACACAGACATCTACACAGACATCTACACAGACATCTACACAGACATCTACACAGACATCTACACAGACATCTACACAGACATCTACACACACCTAAACACTAAAGTAAACTTACATAAATTACATTGTATTAATTCTAGAGCGCTTTTAGTAGGGAGAACCGTTCAGAAGCGCTGCCAGTGCGCAAATACCCAAGAGATGAAGCAGGTTTTGAGAAGAGGATGAGAGACTGCCAGATTGAAGCTGAGGATCGACACTGACCCATAGCGGGTTTAATACGGGGAACCAAGAAGGGAAGTCTCTTGTGAAAATACAGAGGCAGGACTAACGATGACAATAGAAAAGAGGAGCTTTGTCTTGAGATCGTCCATGTCTTCCAACTCCGACAGTTCGTCGAGCGCATCCAAGACATCGACGCGACTCTCCGCATACAGGTTGCCATAGCGACGGATCAGCTGCGTCGGGCGGTTGGCGCCGAGGTTGACGTCTTCGAACTTCGTCGCTAACTTCTCCAACTGCGTCTGTGCCTGGGTCGAGAGTCTGATTGAAATCGATCAAACAATCGATTTTACAAAGCGTCAGTCGCTAACCTGATTATTTGTGGATTTTACATTTTACTCATTCAAACCAACAATTATTTATTATTATGATTATTATTAGTATCTTCTTATTGCTATCACAATTTAGTATTATTATTGTTATGATTATTAAGATTTTCTTTACTATTATCATCATCATCATTATTGTAATTAAGAATTAATAAGTTGGTTTAAATCTATGTCAGATCACAGATAACAAAAATTCAAGTGCAAGAGGTTGGCTAATATCTAGGTCAGTTCACATAGGAGAGAAACTCAAGTGCAAGTGATTGGCTTAAATCTAGGTCAGCTCACATAGGACAGAAACTCAAGTGCAAGAGATTGGCTAATATCTAGGTCAGTTCATAGAATTGATAAGTTGAGTCAACCTTTCGACAAGGCTTTTCTCTCTCTCCTGGAACTGAAGAAGCGTCTGTTGACAAGTAGCCAGCTGTTTCTTTGCCAGAGCCACTTCCTTCTTCCACCTCTCCACTTCTTGCTTTTGCTGGTCAGCTGACTCTCTTTCAATCCTTCCTCTGGGGTCGCAGTTCACGCCCTTCTCCCTCCGTCCAACGGCAAAGGTCAGGGGGTCATCGGGTGGAAAGTCATTTTGCCCCTCCACAGAGTTTCCAGATGCCTTGCCTAAAAACAGAAGATATCAGGTTTTCTCAGTGTTTATATGTAGAGCAGTGGTTATCGTGATGATGAAGAACGGTTGAATGAAAGGTTGGTGGCTCAAACCCTTGCCAGGGTAGAAATTTGGTTTGGGATTCTTATTCAAACTGTGACCTCTGACCAACTGAGTCATGATGAGTATACTGACCTTGAAACACTGTCGTCGGTGGGAAGATGAGACAGCAAGAGAAAGGCTAAGAAAATAAAGTTGATATCGCTTTATGCCAACGGCTCGTTCTCCATGTATTCATGACTGGATTGCTCTTCTTCTCCCATTCACCTTCTCATTCTTCTCCATCTTCTCATCCTTCTTCGCATTTTCCTTTTTATCCCCTTTCCACTCTCCTCTTTCATCCCCTTCTATAGCTTCTTCTCCTCCTCCATTCCCTCATCCACTTTTCCCTTGCCTTCCTTATCCTTCTTCACCTTCTCCTCTTTCAACATCTTCTCCTGTTTCTTCTTATTTTCCTCCTCCTCCTCCTTCTTCTTCTTCTTCTCTTTCTCATCCAACAGTCTACCCATAGCAGTCTCCATCTGCCCTTCTTAGAACCATTCCCATTAGTTGAACTGGTCTACAACATGCTGTAATAAATCACAAGGAGACCCTCACAATATTCACTTAATTGGCAACATCCCCGGGAAAGTTGAGAGACACCGATGAGCCAAATTCTCTGTACAGCAGATCGCCCCAAATACAGACAATCACAAGGACAGACAGACGCACTGACAGACGGACAGAGACAGACTAAACCGGACAAAGCAAAGCACAGCCAGACAGACTATAGTAGATGAACGCCAGCAAACTTAAGTACAGACAGACATGGTAGTAGATCCACACATACGTAGGAAAAAACACAGAAAAAGTAGGACAGAGAGAGACAGACAAAAAGAAAGAAAGACGCCCTGAAGCAGGCAGAACGACAAACAGACACACATACAGACAGACATGCAGGCAAAAACACAGGTGGGCAGACAGACACAGACAGGCAAACAAACACATGGAAAGACACACAGACGGTCGGATGTAAACAAGCAAATGTGGCGGAAGTATCTGCTGACGTTCAGAAAGCAATCAGCGAGATCATTAATCTATCATTAACTAACGACTTCTATAGAAGACACAAAGCAAGGGCCAATCAAAAGAACGCCTTAATCAGGTCAGACAAAGGAAATGTGTCAGTTTATAAGCTGCTAATGAGGTCAGGTTGGATCACATATGGTGCGAGAGGGTTACAGAGAAGGAACCTGCATTTACATGACAATTAATTGCTCAGCTCCACTGGAAAATAAATGCATCAATATGAAAACAGTCATCAGATTCTTCCAGAGAATGCCACTGACCGCTCTCTCGAGTTCTGCCGAGATAATTATAATAACAATAATGAAAGTATTAGTAATTAATAATACTAACCATCCATCTACTATTCTATTAAAAGTAACTTCCAAGTCCCTTATAGGGAACCTATACATGTACCTCATGGTGTAAAACAATAAAATTAATAATATTGATCAATAATGAATGAAACCCAAATAATAATAATAATAATAATATGGTTAACGATGACACCAGTAATAATAATAATAATAAAAGCATAGTAATAAATGTCTGACACTGAGGGTCTGACGCTGACTGTCTGTCTGTCTGTCATTATCTACTGAGACCGCATTAAGAGACTTCAAAGTAACAAATGATGCTTCTTACAAGGACGTTGTCTACAGTGTAGAACCCAACCTAATTGCCTTTACCATCCTAATGCCATCCGCATCTGACGCTCACCTGCACTTTATCAGACCATCAATGTACACAGCGTCAACTCCCCCACTGTCTGCACTCTGACAGTGCCAGTCCTATGTCTGTATAACGGAGGAGGGGCGAAGCAAATAAATCTTCGTCATCACACAGTGCCTTTAAACTCCAACTGACCTAAACTCCTCCACTGCTAAAACTCATACAAAGCCAGTCCCAAGCCTGGATAAAGAAGTAGGGCGACGCTAATGATCCATGTTATCAAAGAGTGTTGTTAAAGTGAAACTACGATCACAACCTCGATTCAGACACGCTTCCATAGTTCAACCCCTCAGTTGCCTCATACGGCGGTGGCGCCAGTCCGAAGGCTCGATAAAGGAGGAGGGCGACACTAATTATCGCTCTTACAACACACGCAGCACACACACAAGTACGTACACTATTGTACACACATATGATGACCCTGAAGGTAAATACTGAAGAAGAGATGCAGATGGTTGGGAATGGACTGGAAAGAAGAGTTCTAAGTCAGTCGATGGCTGATAAAACTATGTTTATCAGTCGAGCCAAGGAAGATCTTAATTGACGTCTAATGGCATTGCAAATACATCCGTCACTGACAAAGAAACCTATATATATATATATATATATATATATATATATATATATATATATATATATATATATATATATATGTATATATATCCAGTAGAATCTTTGATGGGATCACTGTCTCTGTCTCTCTCTTTGTAAATTCTGTCCATCTGTATTTCTCTCTCTCTCTCTCTAAACTGTCTGTCTGTCTTACCGTGTATAATATGTCTCTCTCCGTCCGTGTTCCTGTCTGTCAGTCTATCTCTGCCCAGGTAGTGCTAGGTCGGCAGTCAGTACAGAGCTCCTCTTCATAGCCAGAGGACAGAAGATTATCCTAGCCTGTAAGTCTCAGAGACTACACACTGGTGCACTTGTCTTCCAAAAGCACTGAACCCACTAAAACTGCCTATTTATAGGGCCATGAAGCTCTCTTCTCCTAAGACATGAAAAACCTAAACGTAGACTCATATTCCTCATCACAAGTGGCTGTCTTTATTTTCTCATAATATAACACCGCTCATCAATTGCTTACTCGACCTGCATGATGGGTAAGGCTTGTCACCTTGCAATGCAGAGCATGGTTCCGATCCTCCTCATCCTCTGAGATGGGTTTCTGTGAAGGGACCCTAAACTAGTCATATATTTACAATTGCTCAGTCAGTAGATAATGGCTTTTAATAAAAGCCTGGTAATAATAAAAATAATAACAATAATAATAACAAAAACAATAACCTTATTTATATATTAGGAGGATTTATATAGCGCCTCTTTAAGACCATCTACTCATCAGGAGAGCTCCCGACCCAATAAACCAGACCCAACGCAACCGGACCCAACCCAACCCTGACTAAATACGAATGTCTCTAAGAGTTGGTAAGGAACACGGTTGAATGGTCCATGGCAACAAGGCGATAACAACAACACCCTAGCTAAGGGTTATAATAACAACAACTATAATAGTGCCAATATTAAAATCAATAATAATAACAAGACAATAGAAATAACGTTAATGATTATAATAATAATAAAATAACAATAATAATCATAACAGTTTGATGATATCTAGTCTTCCTGACCAACCTGATTTGCGACTTGATCATTAGAACAATGGTGCTAAAGAAGTAATCTGATCAGATTAACAGATTAAATAACTAATCAGAATTACCAGCTTAGAAAAAGTAACTACTTACTCCAACGTACACAAGAGCAAACCATAGCACCATTGAACATCGCAGTTTCAATTCTCAACGTACTCTGTCTGTCTGTCTGTCTATGTGTTTGTCTGTCTGTCTGACATAAGAGTAGCAGAAAGTTTCCAGTCTCAAACCTACACACTGTTCAACGGTAAAGCTTTCCAATTTTCATCTCAACTCTGTCCCACGCCCTTAAGGGGGGCATAACACGTGATTCCTTGGGGTTATTATTCCAGCCCCAAGGGTCACCAACCGTCCACTGACTCAGGCATCAATTTATGCACGTCCAGACCCTTAACCAATCACTCAAACTGCCCACAATGACTCATAACGCACTCCACTCCTAATAATCAGACAATTGGTAAATCGCCACAAATATAACTCTTGTCATAAATTTGGCTCTCTGCCTTCCGATACAGTTTCGTACTTTGACACTGCCTGCACTAACTATGAAAGTGCCAGAACCAAGCCTGGATAAAGGAGGAGGGAGACGCCAAATTTCTACGTTATCACATTGTCGCTAAACTTAGACAATTACTACTAGTCAGGTTAGTGCTCTGAATGTCGCCATTATAGTTCAGCCCTCTACTTCAGCTTTCTTTAATCTTCTAAACACACCTGCGCTTGCACTCAGGCAGTGCCCGTCATAAGCTTGAATAAATGAGGAGGGCGACGCTAATGATCTCTGTTATCACACAGTGTGTTCAAAATGGACCTACCATACAGTCAATCACTCTTCCTTTTTCACTTCCAATCATCCTCGTTCTTAGCAGATAAATTTAATTAACTGAAGAAATTTTCAATTAGAAACCCCTTACAACAACAGATGATATAATTCATTCCCCAAGAAATGACACTAACAAGAGCCTTTGCCAGGTGCAGATTAGAGATCGAGAGAGATAGACACCCAGAGACAGAGTAAAAGATACAGGCAGAGACAGAGAGAGAGTTTACCCTGTGGAGCTGGACAATTGGTGACTAATTCAAGGAGACAATAGCCTGGTCAAGCATCAGCAGTGGCTAACACACTTGACCACTGGACACTGACCAGCCACACCACTTACTAATTAGAGGCATCTGATATGATTAGGCATTCCTAACCGACCTAATGTCCTCACTGGCAAAGTGAGTGGCTTACAGGAGCTTTTGCGATATTGATCAAAAGCTCTAGAAAAAGGTCAGTCCAAAGGGACTGAGATAGCCAGTTCCAGCTACAGGGGTCAACAGTGGTTAACTGGTGGACTGACCCACAGAAGGGCCAACCAAGGTGGAGAAGGGCCGAGGACCCAAGTAGAGAAGATGCTGGGGTACAGTAGGCCCTTCAGAGGGAGTGTGGAGCAGAGGCAGAAAGAAAGTTTTGCATGATGGAGCTGTTCTCAGATCGTGAATTGGATGCACAGCAAGTAATCTAATCTCAAATCTTCTATAGCGCCACTTAAATCAAATCTATACACAATACAATACAATACAACTACATCCATAAAACTTTAGAATTGCCCCAAGTCTTCAGAAATTGAAGGCGTACTACATAAATTTTCGTAAGGAATGAATGAACGAATGAAATTCAATTGAAGAATAGATGTTAAAAAGGTGAGAATTAGCTAGACAATCTCTGAGAACTTTAATATATCAAAAATTCAGTTCATGAGTTTTAACTTAAAGGAGTTCTGAATCGTGAATAGAGGAATGAGGTTCTTATCGTCCTTAGCACACAGTGAACATTTATGAGGCTTAGGTCTAAGACTCTAACAACTGTGGTGAAAATGGATATCAAATTAATTTATTATGAAGATTTATTTAGCACCCCATCAATGTACAACTGAAGAGCGCTTCCAACAACAGCACCATTGAAAATAACAGTTTTAAGGCAAGTATAAAAAGAGTCAGAGTGGACCCTGGGTGAAAAGCCCAAGGTCAATGGAAGCGATGGGTAAACCACTGAGAAGGCACAATTTTGTTTAGTAGTTGTACAGGCAAATGGGACGCATTGCTCGGCAGCTCGAATGACCAACAGTAGCAGTGCCAGTCACTGGCCTGGAAAAAAGGAGGAGGGCAATGAAAATGATATTTGTTATTACACAGTGTCATTAACCTGCAACTACGTACTGGTCAATGCATTCCGGTCAACGGTCCTGCGTCCGTCTATTTTTCGCAGCGCATCTTCCCGCTCGGACCCGGAATCATCTTCCAGGTCGGACACCATCGAAGGCACCGCCTCCTCCATCATCTCCACGACGATGACATACCCCTGCACCAGCTGCCGAATCAGCGGCAACACGGGGCGACCCACGGACAGCGACCTCCCGGGCATCTCACGACGCAGTTCCGTCAGACTGAACATCACCTCCTTGTCCGCTTCGATGCGTCGCCGTAGCGACCCGAGCATCTCATCAAACGACCCCAACACGGAGGTTGCGCTCGATTCGGCAGCATCCAGCAGGGTCTTGTTGAGGATCAACCGGTTCTCGACCTCTTTTAGCGTCACCTGGACCTGGCGCTGGTGACTGGTTGTCGCGGGAACTGGATCCCGCTGGAGTGGAACGCGAATCCGATTCGATGGTCCGACATCGTCCAATTTATGTAGCACCGATTTCATGCTCTGAATCGTCTGTATGCAGGCGTTCTTCAGAGCATCGTGGATGGTTGTTAGCTTTGTTGGATCGAGCGGAGAAGACACTGGGCCGTGTTGGAGAAGACCCTGCTGGCACTTCTCGAGGGCGGCGCGATGGGTGCGGAGCTCGTCTTTAAGGTTCGGTTGGAGCAAAGCGAGGACTGCGAAGAGCCTCCGCAGAATGGGTCGGTAGTGTTCGAAGGGTTTCTGGGGGGCGACGTTACTCTCCGGGCAATCCTTAAGACCAGAGACCCACCGCACGACGTAAGTCATGAGGAGTCTCGGTCGGAGGTGGGAAGCGAGGGAACAGTTCGGTCCGAGCGAATGATACTTTGAACAAAGCGCGTCGAGAATTACGAAACTCTGAGGTATGGCGTCTATAAAGTCAACAATGGGGAGTTCTGATAGGATGGACTCCACGACGGGGCAACTTAGCCGCCTAATCATCAACGCACAGTCGTCGAATTTGTTGCTTTCGAAAAGGAGCTTGATTTTGTGAGTGATCATGACGGTGGATGGTGTAGACGCCATGGTTTCATCTTTTTCGGGGCTACAGAGTATCTGGGAGCGAGAATCGTCTTTGGATAGACTGGACGAACGATATCGAAGCATTTTTTTAAATCAAGCTCTTGAAACGAAAACTTAAGTTTCCTGTGAACGACAAAAACATAAACTCTTACGAAAACTTAAACAACAACATAACGCAAATTAAATTTGCAAAATTTTTTAGCTGACCTAATTAGTTAAATTAATTATTTAAAAATCTTTACGCACTCCGCCCAATGAACTTTTCCTAACTTTTTACTTCCGGAGGGCATAACTTTGAACAGAGATAGAGAAGCCATTGCGTCACTTCCGTCCTGTAGAACGCAGCGCCCAGCAGCAAAATCTATTTTTCTCATTTCCTGTGATAAATTATTGGTATTGTTGCAATATATAAGTAATATATGTTCCATTTTATTCACTCTATTGTCTTTTAAGCAGTTTTTACGATGACTTTAAATTGAGGTGATCTGAAAAGCGCTTCGTTTGACCGTTAGACGTCTGTAGGCCAGTTTTCTAGAATCGGGATCTCGACACTTATTGCCAACTTTTTCATAATAGTCATGTGAAAAATATTGATTATCAGCTGAAACAGGCCTGTGACAGTTTAAGCTTTAAGTAAGCCCCATTGCACGAACAATGACAAGTGACAACTCTTCGCTTGAATGCAAATCATTTTAAAATAAAAATAGAACTAACTGGATAAAAATAGTGTAATCTAATCTAATTATGGTGAGTTATCGATGACTGCGTGACATTTAGTAAAGGCGTCTTGCACTAGAAATACTTCTACAAGCACTCATGTCGACCATAGATGATTATTACAATTTTTTTAAATAAGCAATTATTATTTTTAATGAATTTTATATAGAGGAGGGCCTAAACCAAAACGAGAGGGGTCTATGAGTTAAATTATTGCGAGCTTAATTATGTTTTCTAGGATTCGTCTTCTCTAAAATACCGATTGCTCTAGAAAAGGGAGCGTGCAATTGCGCTATTCAAGTTCAAATATTTGGTTCTCCTTGCACACCTTTAACACGAAAACGTTTGGGCTTATATAAACCCATACACAGTTCAAACTGTTTCTACAGAATCATCCTATACTCAAAAGTTATATCGAATGGTTGACCTAATCTCAATTAAGACGGAGCAATGCGTGAGAACATCCGGGACTTTATATTTCTCGATCTCGGCATACGACGCTGACAATCGCCTCTATCTCGCCACCAGCAAGTCTTCGCACCGACAGATAGCGTACGGTCAGTTTACAGCACATCGTGCAATTCTATGGACGCAGATGCAGCGTGAAATGATAAACACAATGAGACAATGATCAGTGAATGATCTTATTTATAACGAGGTCATTGTTACTATGGAGTCTGAACATTCTTATTAAACGGTCTTTTAATTTCTCTTGTAGTAATCACCCGCTGTTACATGCAAAAACATGCTTAGGCTTACTTAATCACAGATTCCGCTTAAACACCATTATATCTGTTCCATTCTTTAAATATTAGCTGAGAGCAACATATTACACGTCATCGAGGATCCTCTTCGCGTCACTGCACACCTTTGTTAGCACCCTATATAACAGTGCAAGTCCCAAGCCTGAACAAAACAATGAAGGCGACGCTAATGAACTTTGTTATCACACAATGTCGTTAAACTGCAACTAACAATCTCAATTTTCGAAAAAATCTCCTAACTGTGCCTGTTCGAACGCATAGCAAGGAGTCGTTGACATTTCGCTGAGTTTGAGTCGAACTACTTGAGTAGGAGAAGGACGACGACGCTGACAATCGCCGGCGCAACACAGCAAAACAGCCGCTAATTAAGTAATTAATTAACTAAAACAAAGCCAATTAGATCGAAACACGGTCACGCCTTTCGAGGTTGCTGGATGACAACACTGACGAATGTGTACTCAAGCGCACACAGACACACACAGACACACACAGACACACACAGACACACACAGACACACACAGACACACACAGACACACACAGACACACACAGACACACACAGACACACACAGACACACACAGACACACGCAGACACACGCAGACACACGCAGACATATTTACGTTGCTTTCATAAGCTGTCGTTAAACCCTGGATCCATCCATTCATCCAATTTATAATGCACATGCATATCTGACTAAATTTATGTTAATGGAGTTCGTAATACAACTCCATTCACATTTGTCACATATGCATACACATGTATGAACTGACTCATTTGAGTCAGTTCATACAGATCATTTCTGAACGCTTCGTCGGTTCAGAGAGGTTTTCAATGGAAATTAAATGGCGATACAAGTCCGAAGCTTTGAAATTAGATTCCTGGTTTCAAGCGATCTTCTTCACTGGATTGCTAATTCATTCATTCTAGTATTAACTTAGAAAAAGTCGAACTGGTACTAGTTTTCAAGTTTAAGAAATGCATGGAGCGGCCTCCTATAGCTGCTCTATTTCGTTGTCGTTTGTGACGCAAAATGGCGCGTTGACAGCCGATTATCGAGTTTTTATCAGATTTTTAACTGATAAGGAATTTAATTCATTTCAAATGATTAAAGAGTTTTTAACCGAGGCTGGAATTAAACTACCCTAAATCGTATGATACGAAAAATTGACGAAACAAGAGCTTAAAGTCATAAAACACGCGAATCGGTACGCATGAACGTTAACATTGTTCGTGTGTCCGAGTTAATTTGCAGTCAAGACGATGACCCGCGGGTACAAACAACTATCTCCAAGTTAATTATTTATATTGCTGTGTAATACAGCATCACTGACTACATGGTCTCATTTGTTTGATTTGCTGTTAATATTGTCATGACTTTTTAATTAGCTAATCACTAAAAACGATGACTTTTGTTATGTCCCGAGTTGCGCCACAAAGGTTATAGATGCAATAACCAATGCTTTTGAATCTTACTACTACAGTGAAATACCTTCAATTTGATGCATTAATTATAAATAACTTACAAATATTGGTGGAGTTATTTTTCTCCAAATTCGGACCATTTGTGCTGGCCCACCCTGTATATTGATCACTTTAAACACCTTTAAAATAACTATTAATTGTTATATATAAATGCGTCGCTTTATCAAATTGATTAAGTAATAGAGCTCCAGGGCTGCAACATGCCAAGCAAATTTCACGTCTGCTTATGGCAACAGAGGCCGTTGCCGTCGACTGAAATTTGCTTGGCATGTTGCAGCCCTGGAGCTCTGTTACTAAATCACTTATTGCAATGTGTTTAGAATAGAAAGTTCGCAAATCATTTCAATTACTTGATATTCCTAATGTGTCAAATCCATAGTGTGTCATGACACCGTTTAACGGTATCAGTCGGACGCTATAAGTTTCTATTCTTGTCGAATTGAATAACTTAGTTCGTGCCTAATGTTAACGTCATCCGATGTTATTAATACAAGACGACGTTAATCCTTGGCATAATAACGATCTATTTATTTCACGACAATTTTCAATCGTTTGGGTGCGTTCTGTGGTTGCTCTCGAGTGTCAAGTAAGTGATTAGGCGTAATCAGGCAAAGGAAGTCGATTGTTAGATGGTTAATTCTATATGCTATGAAGCCACAACATTTTTATGCCATACATGGGCACAAATAAACAGGCATACTAGTTATTACACACAGACACACACGCACGCATACACAGCACAAGACAGTGCATCATTGTGAGACACGGTCATCGATTGCTATTATTATCACACAGTGTCGTTAAACTGCAACTACCTACCTTCATGAAGGACTACCTGCAATATTTTTAGAGTGACCCGCTTCGACACCCTCAAAATGGATGTATTCAATGCCATATAAATTTGTTCGAACAATTCATCACCTACGGAACACCTCCAACACATACATATACACCGTGTCTCAAAAATAAACCAAGCGTTATATAACAATTGGTACATCTGTGTTCAACACGGTAGTGCAGTGATATGAGTCTGGTGAGGTTGAAAATTTATATACAGC